>RJWT010022062.1:0-17340 GCA_004365215.1 Cuniculus paca
TGACCGTCCTCATCCGGGCCTTCCCCTAGCAGCGCCTAGTGTGTGGGGTTCCACGGAGCCCAGCTTGAGAATCACCTGCAAAGGTCACGCTTGGTTCCCGAGAGTGCTTGCAGGAGCGGGCCCGTCCCGGCCAGTGCAAGGGCCCGGGCCATAGTGGGGCCACCAGGTTTCTCAGCCTCCAGAGGGCGCCCTCTCTGCCTCAGTTTCCCTCTTGGACCATGGGTGACTGGGCTGCAGGAATGACACGTCTCACGCTGTCAGGAGCTGAGGGACCCTTGGGCTGGCACGAGCTGCAGGGCAGAGGGGGGCAGAGGGGACAGCGCAGGCTCGGGGCGCAGGGTGGGTGTCCCGGGCGGGCAGGCCCTCGGGGCACAAGGCTGCCGGGCTGAGGCGCATTCCTCAGCCGCCCACCGGGCGCTGCTGTGCCGGGCGCTCATGCGTGCCGGCGCGGCCCAGCCGGGAGCGCGGCCGGGGAGCCCTGGGCTCGAGCTCGGAGGAAGGGGCCGTGGGGGACACGCCACACGCTGCGGGGTCGGGGCCTGGGCACAGGCGGGCCTAGCCAGGAGGGTCCCGGCCCGGGCTGGAGGGGGCCGGGAGGGCGGAGGCTGCCGCAGCCGTGGGCGCTGGGGTGGTGGCCGGGAGCTGGTGGCGGCTCCGCCCCTTGCTGAGGGCGAGGCCGCTGGGGCTGGGGCTGGGGCTGGGGCACCATCTGCAGAGGCCGGGGGTCCGTGCCGGGGTGGGCGCCCCTCTGCCCCTGCCGCCCGGTGGGAGTCTTCCCTCTGCGTCCACGAGGCCCAGGGGGCAAAAGGGCCGCTTGGTCTGTGGCCGAATTAGCGGGCGGCTGGGAAGGGCCTGGGCAGCTTTGTCCCGGGGGCGGCGTGGGGGGCAGCGCGGGGGGCGCCAGGCAAAGCGGGCGCTGACGCCGCCTCTTGCACGCTCGGCTGGCCGGGAGGAAAGGCGGGCGCACAGCCGGCACGGCTGGGCCACCGGGCCCCCGCGGGACAGGACGAGATGCGGCAGGAGGCGGCGTGCCAGTGAGCCTTTGTCCCAGGATGGCCACCTGTCCCCGAGTGTCCCTCTGGTCTGCGAGAGGCCTGAGCGGGGCCCGAGAGACCACCCGGAGCCCAGCCACAGGCCAGGCATGCGCGGTGTCACCAGTCAGGCCGGCAGGCGACGGGAGGGACACGCGAGGGCCCTGCAGGGCGTGGCTGGGGTGCCGTGGGGGGCGTGGGCCGGGTCACAGGCCTAGCAGAGCCAGGGCGCTGGGCGCAGGGGGGGGCGCGGTGGGGCGGGGGTGGGGCCGTGGGGGCTGTGATGGAGCCCGGGCACCCCACACGGCCCAGGAAGCCAGGCTGGGCGGCCTCCCCCGATGCTGCCCGGCGCCCGCCCTGACAGCTGATGCCAGGCTGGGCGTGGGGCGACTGGGACCTGGACTGGGTCCTCTCTGGGGGCAGCGGGGCACCCGTCACCCCAGGGCCAGCCCAGCTCTCACCCCCGGGGCCCAGGGCAGCTCACGCCAGGGTCCTGAGGCCGGGGACAGCTGAGCCCTCTAATGTGTTTAGAGAGCGCAGGCGACGGCGCGGAATGCTCGGTCACCGCTGGTCACCGCTGGCCACCGGCCTTTGTTCCCCGGCCCCGGGCGCTGCAGGCTGGGGTCACGTGACGGCACGCAGTCAGCAGATGGCATTCTGCTGTCACCGCAGGTTCCGGGGGGCGGGGGCGGGGTGCACAGCCCACGGTGGGAACGGCGGGCACTGCGTGGCCATGGGGACGGCCGGGGACAAAGGCAACACCTGACGGGGGAGCGTGAGAAGTGGCAAGAGGGTGGTGGCAGAGGGCGCCTGTGCCCGCTGCCGTGTCCCCTGGGGCCCTGCGTAGGGGCCGGGCAGCCTCCGCCCTCGGGCACGGGAGCCGCTCTCGGTGGCCTCCCGGTGACCCTGGCCAGCCCCACGGGCGCCCACAGCGCTCCTCGGTGGGACAGAGTGAGGCGGACAGGGAAACCAAGGACCAGGGAGAGGAGCAGCCATGAGCAGGACGGCGGGAGCGAAGTGGCAGGGGAAGCCGGGGTCCATCCGAACCCCACGGGGGGCCCCCTGTCCTCACTCCAAGTCAGGAGATCTGGGCACTAAATCATCTTTTCAGAAACTGCTGACACAGTCACAGCCTGCACAAATCAGCCCGGAATCAAACATATACCCATCAGTCAGTCAACTAGTCACCCAGTCAGTCAGTCAACTAGTCACCTAGTCAGTCAGTCAGTCACCCAGTCAGTCAGTCAGTCAGCCAGTCAGTCAGTCATCAGTCAGGCAAGGACACTGAGGCCCTGTGACCTTCAGGCCCTGCCTTCTTCTACCTGGCTTCTTGCTCCCCCAGCCCTTCCCACCAGGCTGCTGATGGTGACAGTCACCTCCTGACAGCCTCTTGAGGTGGCCCGGTGTCTGTCTCCGCGGGTCCCCGTCCTTGGCCTGGCCTCTCGCTCTGGGCCCCGGCTCCCAACTCCCTGCTCCCCGTGGCTCGGAGGCGACAGCAGTGGCCTGGGCAGGAGGTTTCTGGGGTGACTCCCGTCAGTTGTGTCCCCATTCCCAGGTCCCCAGCGTGTGAGCCGGGCTGGGCTCACAGAGCCATGGACCCTGGGGTCGGGATCCGCTGGGGCTCCCCAGGCCATCCTGCAGGGGTCAGGGTGTCCCCGAGATGCAGCTGGCCCTGGAGCTGCCAGACACTGGTCGTCTTGGGGTCGGCGTCCCCGTGAGGGGCTGTCCCGGGCCCTGTCACTGCAGCTGTCCCCATGGCGGCCCTGCGCCTCTGTCCCCGGGACCCTCGCGCCGCCCTGGGGCCCCTGAGGCTGCCAGGCGGGGACACGGAGAGGACAAGGGCTGCCCACGGCAGGCCTGGCACTTCTCCCACCCCCCCGCAGCTGCAGCGTCCCCTCCCGGGGCCGCCACCCTGGGACCCCTGTCCCGTGCCCGCTGGCCATGGGCACCCGGGGTCGTGGCTGCCGGGTGACAGGCGACTCTGGTTGCAGAGGCCGCGGTGCTGACTGGCGCCCATTCTCACCCGATTGCCTCGCTAAGGCTGCGGCCCTCTGTGCCGGCAGCAGGTGACACGCGTCTGGATGGGACAGGAGTGGGCAGCGCTGGGAGTGGGTGCCCTTGTGCCTGGGCACTGGTGGGCGGTGACGTCCCTGCCATAGGGGACCCTGCCCAAATGCACCGATGCGTCCCGGGGAGGAGACCGATGGCGCCTGAGCCGGGTCAGGAGGGCCCACGGCGGGGCCCAGCGCCCATGCAAGGACGGTCGGCGGGGACACCGGGCCTCAGCCTGCGCCCGGGCCCAGCTCCTGGCGCTGCGGAGTCCACGCTGCCCCTGCTTCCAGCCAGGGTGGCGGGTTAGCGAGGGGTCCCTTCTGGGACGTGCTGGCTCCACCGAGAAGCCTGGAGGCTCAGGGCAGCTGCGAGGAGCGCTTGTGTGTCATGGGTCACAGCGCAGGTCACAGACACAGGCGGGGTGTCCCTGGCCGGCCGCTTCCTTCCCCGCTTCCTTCTGTCTAGGATACAGAATCTTCCAGCACCTCCAGGCCCAAAGCCCTGGGTGGCGGGAGGACACAGTTTGGGTCCCCACCACAGTGAGCAAACAAAAGCAGTGGGGAGCGGCCGGCTGCCCATCCTCTGCGCCGTGAGGAGCTGTGAGGAAGCCCTGCTGAAACAAAGTTTGACCAAGGTTCCCATGAGCCCTTGCTCCTGAGTGGTCAGGGCCTGCACCCCCACCCCACCCCAGCTTTGCACGGAAGCCACCCTGGGGCGCTTGGTCTCCATGCCCAGCGGCTGCTGGATCTACACCTGCCCGCTCGCCCAGGGACTGTCCTGATGCCCCTTTGTCCCTGTTGTTGAAATGCCCCAGCCCCCGCCCCCAACAGTGAGACCCCACTGAGACCCCTCGATCCGGCCCTTTTAGGGGATCTGGGCTGGGGAGGGCCAGGGCAGACTTGGGGCCTCTTCCCAGCCTCTCTCCCACCCAGGTGGGCCTCAGGGGTACAAGGAGTGGGGACAGTGCCAGCCCAAGTCCCTGCCCTGCCCCTGGGACCCCCCTTCCGAAAGGTGGTTCCACAGTTGGCCACCAGCTTGCAGCCAGTTCCTGGCTGTCCCCGAGTCACCTCAGTGTCCCTCTCCAAGAACTTGAGGCTGTCCTGAGCCCGGGAGACTCTGCCGGCAGCCAGCTTCCTGAAGTGTCTGGCTGGCCCGGGGGACCAGGAGGAGGAATGTTACAAACAGAGTAGCTGAAAGTCAGGCTTGGTAGTGCACACCTAAAATCTCAGCACTCAGGAGGCTGAGGCAGGAGGATCTCTAAGAGTCTGAGGTCAGCCTGTGCTACATAGTGAGTTCAAGGGCTGCCTGCACTCTATAGGGAGCCCTGTGTCCAAAAACCTAAATAAATAAATAAGGTGGCTAAAAGTGGCCTGGAGTGAGGGCAACCTCGGGAGGGGGAGCCCTGGTGCCAACTCGTTCCCCCACCTCAGAGGAGTGTCATGGTCACATGGGCACATTCTCAGGGGACAGTCTGCGGTGCGCCCCGCCCGGGAGGGCCTGGCCTGGCCACGTCCCCGCCTGTGGTCACCTGGGGCTTCTACTCCATGCCGCGGTCTCCCTTCCCACATCTGTCACCCGTGAAGCACCCAATTCGGGACCCGTGGCAGCTCACTGCGTGTGTCCCCATCAGTGAAGTCGGGGTGCCCTCTGGCTCTGCGCAGCTGGCGCACAGGGGCTCTGCATGCAGTTGGGACTCACTAAGCATCTGGGAGGCCGGGTAGGGCGGGGACAGCGGGTTCTCTGTGGCAGCCGCTCCAATGTCACACCTGGCTGAGGTACAACCCCGGGTCCCTGCCTCTCCTCTCCTGGGCCCTGCTGCTCCCTGAGTGTGTGGGGGCCCCGTGGTGCCAGCCCCGGGTGGGGAGGACGCCAGCCCACAGGTCCCTGGTGGAGGTCAGTTTGCCAAGGAAGAGCACGGCCTGGACCTCGGGGTGGGGGCGCAGATTCGGGACAGCTGTCCTTTCTCAGGGCTGCCCAGGCACCGGGGCCAGGCCGGAGCCCGAGGAAGGGGCCTCCCTTCTGTCATCTTACTTCGCAGTGGCTGTGCTCAGATCCCAGGGCCTCCCGTGTGCTTGGCGAGCACTCCACACTAAGCTGCACTCCCAGCCCTGGGCCTCCCTTCTGGAACATTCCTCTTGCTCTTCCTATTGCCCTGTAACCATGGGACTATGAACAGGGTACCCTGTTCCCAGGGTACGCCCGGTAAGTTTTGCCGTGTGCACGTGTGTGTGTGACCACCGCCACGAGTCCTGGTAACCCACGCTTCCCGCGTGCCCTGCTGCCAGCATGCGTCCCTCCTGCCCCCTGCCCGTCCCCGGTGGACCCCCATCTGCTTCCCGCCGTACACGCTCGTCTCCGTTTCCCGGGATTTTACATCAGGGCTGGTTCCCACACGCGGGGTAGTTATTTCAGAGCCTTCTGTGTTGGGGCATCTCACTGTGTGTTTCTTTCTACTGCTGAATGTCTGTCGTGTGTCCACCTCGCGGGACCAAGAAGATAAGGCCAGCTTACCTTTTGCACACGGAAGGTGGACACCGAGGCCGACAGACTCATAGGCTGCAACAGAATCTGGGCACAAACGCAGCAGCTGTGACCAAGCACGCCCTGTCTCTGAGGGGTGTCTGCTGTCCTGCGCTGCAATGCCCGGATCATACGGTCAGCGCTGGTCTTTTTGAGAAACTGCCACACTGTTTCCCAGTGTTTGCACCAAGTTACACCCGTTTGCAGGATGAGGCGCAGGACTCCCTTCCTCCTACCCTTCTGGTGGGTGCTTGGCATTCATCCCTCAGTCTGGCTCCCTGGGTCCCCGGATGGGCGGGGTCCTGCTGCGACTTTCATTTGCCTTTTCCTAATCGCTAATGATCTTGAGCATCTTTCCATGTGCTTGTTTGCTCTCTGGGTTTTTGGGTGAAATGTTCACATACTTTGTCTAATTGAAAAATTGGGTTGTTCCTTTTGTTATTAGATTTTGGGGATTCCTTATATGCTTTACATCCAAGTCCTTTATCAGATATGCACTTTAAAATGACTTCCTCCTAGTCTGTGGCTTGTTTTTCTATTCTCTGAACAGTATCTCAAAGAACAGAAATATTTAATCTTGGCGAAGTCCATATTATGCTTTCATTCCTCTGCAAATCACGTGTTTGCTGTCGTAGCTAAGAAATCTCCCACATCCAAGATCACAAAAGTCTCCAACGGTCTTAGGCTCTACGTGTGGGCCTACGGGCCATTTTGAGTTAATTTTCGTAGAGAGGTCAGATATGGATTGACATTTGTTCTTTATCTTTGTTTTTTCATGCCAATAATCAAATTTCGCAGTGTAGATTGATTTATGCACACAGATTTCTGGAAAATTCCTGCAGAGCTCATTAAACTCAGTGATTAGTTTGAGTAGTTTTTCAGGTAGCTTCTTCAGACTTCGTACACAGAGGATCCTGTTACCTGGAAGTAAAGACAGTTTTATTTCTCCCTTTCCTGTTGGAGTCCCTTCCCTGCCCCAGCCCTGCCTGACTTCCCCAGCTGGACCTTCCCGTCCAGCATCAGTGGCCATGGTGAGTGCCCGGGGGTCTGGCTCCTGGTCTCTGGGGAAATGCTGATGTTGTGCCGCTAAGGAGGACGCTCACTGGGGTTTTCGTAGACACCTGTTCTAGCCTGTGGATCTGTGGGAGCTTCCCTTCTCTTCCCGCTTTGATGACAGTTTTTTTTTTTTTTGATGGCAATTTTGACAAAAAACATGTTGAATTTCGTCAGATGTTTCTTTTTTGCACCTATTGAAACGAATTTATTCTTTCTTTCTTTCCCTCCTCCTCCTCTTCCTCCTCCCCCTCTTCAGTTTGTCAACATGGTAAACTGCTCTGATTCACTTTCTAGTGGGAAACCGACTTGCACTCCGGGGGGAACCCCTGCTTACCCCTGATGTGTTATTATCCTTTCCCTATATTGCTGGATTCAACTTGCTGATGTTTATTTAGGCTTGGTGCCATCTATGCCCAGGAGAAGTGGTCCTGTAGCTTTCTCGTCACGTCTCCGTCGGGTTTTATGTCATGGAATAACTTGGAAAATGCACCCTTTTCTTGTGTGGAACTGTGTAGCTTGCGTAGGATCCCGTAAGTGTTACCTAGAGGTCACCGAGGAAGGCCTGGGAACTGGGTTTCTCTGTAATTTCAGCTCCTTTTATACACACAGAGGTAGTTCAGGTTTTCTATTTCTTCTTCAGTGAGCTTTGGAAGTTCGTGTCTTTCCAAAAACTTGATAAATTCATCTATGTTGTCAAATTTATGAGCTCGCAGATGTTCACAACATTCCTATGGTACCCTTAGATACCTTGGGGTACCCGGCCTCGATTCTCCTTCCAGATCAGTCCGGTTAGAGTTTTACGTTTTATTCATCTTCCCAGAAAGTCAGCCACTGATTTCATTTCTTTTCCTTTATTATTTTTCTCTTTTCTATTTAATCGATCTTTGATATTTTCCTGCTGATGCTGGGGATTGAACCCAGAGCATTCACACTGAGCTACACAATTATATTTCTTTTTAAAAACTTTTTAAGACTCGTTAAGTTGCTTTTTTGCCCAGGCTGGGCTGCAACTTGAAATTCTCCTGCCTCAGCTTCCCAGAGTGGGGAGATTACAGGTGTGCACCACCATGCCTGGCAGGAATCCTTTCCTATGGACCAGAATACGGTCTATCTCGGTGAGTGTTCTATGTGTACTTGAAGGAGTATTTATTTTATTGTTCGGTGGGGCACTCCATAAATCATAAGTAGATCGAGGTGGCTCGAATCTTTCATAACATGGCCAACTTTATGTCTCACTGTTCTTTTAACTGCTGAGGGGTACTGGACTCCGTAATCGTCCTTGCGGTCCACGTCTCCCCTCAGTTTTGTCAGTTTGGCTTCCTGAGTTTTGAAGCTGTCTTGTCACACAGACACATACTTACGATTGCACCTCTTGGTCCCACCACACTCACCTTTGGGAAGGGACCTTCTCTGTGCCTGCACACAGGGCTGGTCAGGGCAGGACTGTCGCCTGGACAGGAAGCCAGCTGGAGACGGGCTCCTGCGGGCGCTCAGCGGCTGGGTGTGTGCGGACCCGAGGAGCCTGGTGCTTGCGGTCAGCAATGCCCAGGCTGAGAGCCCAGGCTGCCCGGTCCCCCTAACCGGAGGAGCCTACAGAGGACCCCACAAGCGAAGTGCAGGTGTGACAGGTCAGGAAGGAGGGGGAAAGCGCCAGGACAGCCCGCGGAGGCAATTGTGGCGGGGGAGCCGTGGAAACCAACTGGACAGCCACCGTGTGTGGGTGCTAGCCATGAGTTACCTTGTTGGGGCCACACAGTGGCCAGCGGGGTCACCGCCATCCTTCCCGTTTGGGGGAGGAGGTTACTGAGGCCGGTGTGCACCCTCGCCGTGACCGAGCTCAGCACCTTGGGGTTTGGAGTGGCAGGTGTCCCACACCGTGCTGCCCCTCTGGACAGGGTCCCTGTCTCCAAGGTGAGCTGTGACACAGCGGTCAGCTAGGAGACCTGCGCGGTCTGCTGAGGTTCGGTCTCAGGTCAAGCTGCCATGAGGTGTCAGCACGGCTGGGGACCCTGCCCCGGACTGGTGGCAGCACCAGTGCATGCGTGCGTGTGTGTGAGTCGCTGAGTTTGCGCGAGCCACACGTGTGTGGAGGGCTTGGCTGCAGGGAGACCCCGAGGTCTGAGTCCGAGGCTGGGACGGTGATTGCCAAATCCCTCCAGCTCTGCAGTGGGCACAGGAATGTGGCAGCCGGGGTTAAGCCGGGGAGCTAATCTGGCTTTGATGCTGACCCTCTGCCTGGCTGGGGCGCAGGGTCAGGACCACCCGCTCGGGCCTCCCAGGCCCTTCCTGACGGGCCGGGCTGCTGCGGAAGGGGCGGAGGGCTCCTGGGCGCTGTCCGCTCGGCAGAGTCCTGTGCGCACCGTCCTGTGCCAGGGCTGGGCACGGAGGAGAGGCCAAGTGAGCCCAATTGTACTGGCCATGGATGCTGGGATGGCTGGGTGGCCGCCAGCACAAGGCCACATCAGGCAGGGGCCACAGGGACCAGGTGGGGCCACCGCTGGGAAGGGGTGGTTTGCAGCCGTGCTTCCACTGAGAAGGTAAGGCGTCGGCCCCAGGGAGGGCAGAGGCGAGCAGAGCCCAACTGCAGGGAGCCGCTTGGTAGAGTGGCCGAGGGGCTGTGGCCGACGACCCTGGGTGGCTGTGATCGAGATAAGTCTTTGAAGGTCTCAGGCAGAACGATGCAACCTGACCTAAGCTGACGAAGGACAATGGTCAGGCTGCAGTGGCCGTGCTAGAGCGACAACCCCCGAGAGCAGAGGCAGGAAGCAGCCTCGCAGGGAGGTGGGGAAAAGGGCCAGGGTCTGGACCGGTGTGGAAGGTGGGACCTGGGCTTTCGGACTCTGTGTGGGGTTGGCCTGGGGGTGCAGGACGGCCGTGACGGTCCCTAGGGACAGTGGCAGGGCGAGGGTCTGTCTTCCATTAGGCTGGTCGGGGCGGGAGTCCTGTGGGTCTTGCGTGGGGTGCAGGGTGGGAGCTGAGTGGGGCAGCAGCCCAGCACACCCCGGGGCCCCGCGTTGGCCCCGGGTGGATTCCCAGTGTGCAGGAGACGTGAGCCCTGGAGAAGGCGGCCAGAGGAGCCTGGCCAGCTGGGGCCCATGAGACACAGCGCTGTCCCCAGTCCCCAGGCCGAGCTGAGGGGCCTCAGTGGCCTGGACCCTGAGATTAGGAGCCCCCGGGGCAGCTGTGGGGAGGCCACACGGAGGGGGGCAACACGGAGACCCGGGCGGGCAGAGCACCCCGGAAGAGGCTCTGCTTTCAAAGGCCTGGGGGAGGCCGAGTCAGAAGCAGGGCTCTGAAGATGGGAGAGGTCGTGGGCCGGGGACAGCACCGTGGAGTTGCTGCTGCAAGCATCCACAGGCCACAGGGCTCAGCTGGCGGCCAGCTCGAGGGCAGGGGCTCCAGGTGCTGCTGCTTGGAGAGGAGAGGGAGGAAGACCCTGGGCAGAGGGGGATGGGCGGTGAGGCTGCAGCAGGGCACAGGCACAGGCATCGGGGACCATCGGCCTGTGTGGTGCGACCGGCAAGAAGCCGCACTGAACCGGGGTCGGGACTGCGAGACCAGCGCAGGGGGAGGCGCCGAGGGCTGGGCCGCCGGGGACTCGCACTGGTGGCGGGCACGTCCTCGCCGTGCCCTGGGAGGAACAGAGGGTCCCCGGCTCCAGCCCTGGGCGAGGGACTGCCGGGGTTCAGTGCGCCTCGCGGGTTAAGCTCTGAGGAAGGCGAAGCCTCATCTTGTCCCTCACCATCACCCTGCAGGGTGGGTGCCAGGAGCTGAGGGCCTGCGGCCGTGGGGACCCTGGCAGCCTCCACCCGCCCCCGAGAGGGCAGTGCGGGATGGCACAGCCGAGGCTCCGCTGGGTCCCTGGCTGCCACCCTGCCGGGGCCCGGGCTCTGCCTGCAATCTCTGGTTTTCTGCGCTGTGTGTAACGAAGCTGCTCTGTCACCTCGCTGACCCTTCACAGGGCACTGGGTCTAGAAACGTCCCCAAGCCCGCAGCCTGGTCGGGGCTGGGCCTGTGGCACGGGCCCAGGATTCAGGCAGAAAGGCTGGGGGCGCCCAGAGTTGCGGGCCCAGCCAGGTTCCCTCACACCCGACCTTCGCCT
The DNA here is from genome assembly GCA_004365215.1 of Cuniculus paca. Lineage (NCBI taxonomy): Eukaryota > Metazoa > Chordata > Mammalia > Rodentia > Cuniculidae > Cuniculus > Cuniculus paca. Next base: position 10,762 of record RJWT010022062.1, read on the forward strand.
TTGCCTTCTGGCCCCGGCGTGGTGGCCACGTGGGTCGCTGTCTTCCCCAGGGACTCTAGAGACAGCTCGGTCTCCTGCCCCGAAGCCAGCTCCTGATGCAGGAGGACCAAGGGCTGCGGGGACCCCAGCAGCCTGCAGCAGGCTGTGTCCAGGTCTCATTCCTTTGCCCTCCTGCACCTGCCCTACCTCGAGCCTCGAGCCTCGGCCCGGCCCGCTGCGGGGTAACTGTCAGCAGGGCCTGGCCTGGGCAGGGCAGGGAGCAGCAGGAAGAGGGGTGGGGAAGACTGAGGTCCTCTGGGATGGCGCCATGGAGTGGGGGGCACCGAAGGGCCAGGGAAGCCGCCAGAAGGTCCGAGGTGGGAAGAGGGGAGTGGTGAGGACATCCGGCCCCCCGGGGACCGAGCGGGTCTGTTATTTACAGGTTATTAGTTGCTGGGAACGGCTCGCAGCTGGAAACCCTCTAGGTGCCAGCTCAGTACCTCCACGAAAACCCTCTCCGCGCAGGACCTGGGAACAAAGGCTCCCCGGAAACCTCTCCCGAGGTGTGGAATCTCTGGGTAACTCAAGGACCTCACATTCAGACACCGGAGTTGTGAAACCTGAATACCTGATGAGGTTATTTAACCGTCGCCTGCGCTTGATGGCAGTGGAATGTGGACTTACCAAGCGTGAGTCATCAGCGGCAGAGCCTAGGAAAATACCCGAGTCACCCCAATTACCCCATTATCAATCGCTGCATCGCTCTGCAACCCAACCCAATGAAACTGGAGAAAATGCCAGCTGGGCCGGGCCGGGCGGAATCCGGCTCTTGGCGAGGGCTGCCTGCCTGGCAGCGGCCTCTGCGGTTGTGCCAAGCCACAAGCCCTGTGTGGTCGATGTGCGCAGAGGTGTCGGCCCCATTTCGCGGCATCGGACACTCAGGCCACCAGGGCTACGGGCTGTCCCGCAGTGCGGGCCACCACCACACAGGCCCCGATGAGCGGTGCCGGAAGAAGCGGCAGCTGCGGGTGGCTGAGGGTCACGGGGCAGGCTGGGGCCGAGGTCCACCAGGCATGCCACTGTCTTGGCGACTGGACTGGTGACTGCTCGTGAGCACCTCTTTGCATCGGCACGCGCGGGCGTCACCTGTCTCAGCCCGTGGACGCCGTGGTCTGTGCTCGGGATGAAAGACTGTTGCGGGCCTGGGGTCATCAGCGAGCGTGAGCGCGGGGCCGAGCCCGGCCTGGTGTAAACCCTGGCCCTGGCTGGGGGGACGCGCCCGTCCTGGGCCCGGAGTGTGCACGTGTGCACGCATGCGCGCGCACGGCTGTGCCCATCTGCGCCCTGCGGGCGGCGGCCGGGCCGGCAGAGCGGGAGCCAGCAGCAGCAGGCCCACCCACGAGCCAGTAGCGCTCCGTGCTCTTAATCAGTAAGATATGTTTCTGGAATAAAAACCGCATCAGCATTTTCATTTTCAAGTTCAGACAAGGATTTTTTTTTCTGCTTCTTCTTCCCAATTTTCCCTTCACATGGGCGAGGCTAATCCTCGCTCCTGACTGACAAGTCTCTAGACTCCGCCGCACGTTCAGGCTGCAGAGAGGAGGACAGCGCAGGGAGTCTTCACCGCGTCCTTGAGTTTTTGCAGATTCCACCAATGCCACGGCCCGGAGTTATCAATGCGAAATTACAAAAGCGGAGAGCCCTTCACCACACAGGTCGTGCGTGTGTCCCGGGCCTCGGTAAAAAAAGCACAGGTCCTCCTGCTTCCCAGGATCGCCCCCAAGGGGTCCACAGATGGGGGCTCCTGGGCCAGGAGGGCCACGGACGCTGGACTTCGGGGGCAGAAGGGCGGCCGTGCGGAATGCGGACACGCGAGGCTGAGCAGGCGGCGGGCAGGCGCGCGCCGAGAGCGCAGGGCTTTCCATGGCGACAGAGTAAATATTAGACGTCCCTCCCGCGCGCGCTCGGGGCTTCTCCCGGGAGAGGCGAGTTAACGTCTCCGGCGCTGGACCTGAACTTGACTCCGCGGAATAAAAGGCGGAGGGTGGGGTTCAGGAAGCTGACTCGGGCCGTAAATCAGCCGGGCGTCTGCTCAGAGGGTTTCCAGGGAGCCCCGCTGCGCAGGCCCAGGGGCTGAGTCACGGCGGCAGGTGGACGGGGCAGCGGCCACGCAGGTGGGCGCCCCGGCTGTCAGGGGGATCCCTCAACCCGCACAGCGCGCGCGGCCACGCGGGCCCGGCGCCCCCTGGTGGGGGCGGGGAGCACTGCCGCCAGAGAGGCGGGGGAACCGGGGTGCGCGTGCGGGGCGCACAGAGGCGACGGCTGCAGACGCGCGGGCAGTGCGAGGCAGCAGGAACGCGGAGGGGGACCGTCCGCTCTCCGCGACGGGGCTGCGGCCAGCGCTGCAGAGGGACACGGGAATGGAGGCAGCGCTCAGGGGTCAGGCGAACCCCAGCTCAGTTTCTCCCTCTCTAGTCGCAGCTTCTGTGTCGTCTTGGGGCCATTCGGAGAGTCCCGAGCTGGGGCGAGGCCCTGGCCTGGCCGCCGTGCGGGGCCCCTGCTCGCCTCGGGAGCACTGTGGCTGGAGACGGCCGCTTCGCCGGCTCTCGGGCTTTCTCCGGTGCCTGCTCGTTTTCTACGCGGTCGATTTCCGCTGTCACTGGCGTCGTGCTTGTCTGTCTGGTCTCATGTGATCTCGTTTTCTCCCCCCAGCTTCTTACGGTGGATTCTCAGATCACTGGTTTTAAATCTCCTAACACAGCACTTTATTTTAACGAAGTATGTTTTTGAGACAGGGTCTTATTTTGTAGTCCAGGTTGACCTCAAACTTGTTATGTAGCCTACACTGGCCTTGAACTTGTGATCCTCTTGTCTCTGTGTCCCACGGGCTGGGATTACATGTGAGGGACACTACGCCTGGTTTAACACGACATTTTATTTAATTAACTAATTAGTTAATTTAGATACAGGGTCTTGTTATGTAGTTCAGGCTGGCCTTGAACCCACTATGTAGCTCAGGCTAGCCCTGAACTCCTGGCAATCCTCCTGCCTCAGCCTCCTGTGTGCTGAAGAGTACGCGGGAGTGCCACCTTGCCCGGCTACTCAGCATTTTAAAACTCCATATTTCCTTAAGCATTGCCCTAACTACCTTTAAAAAATGTTCATATATTGAGTTTATCCTACTCAGATCAATGTATTTCCAATTTGCTTTGCAATTTCTTCTTTGACCCCTCAGGCTTTAAGTGTGTTTTAAATTTTCCAAATGTTCACATCTTTCCAGACATCTTTGCTACAGAATTTAATTCTGTTATGTCCAGAGTCTAATTCTGTACATGAAATCATCCTTACTCTGTGTGGTTTCAAGCATAAAAACACTAGATCAGGACCGAATTGAGTGAAGCAAAAAATGCAGATTCTAGAAGAAAAGGTAAGAATATTTCTAAACATTAAGCATGTTCACCTTCAAAATGGGTTAGGCTGGGAAACACGTTTTTCTCTTCTCCAATTCTGCTGAAATCATTTAAAGGAGCAATGTGATAGTTACACTTTGAAGTATCTCTAATATTGAAAATTTTATCATTTGCAATTATAAAACCGCATGATGGAAAAAATCTGGGTACCAACTGGAGATGGTGGTATAGATTTTTCCAAGGTTCTTTTGGTGAAATGTGGACAAAAGGTTTAAAGTGGGCTCAACACCAAATCCTAGGATGTCAAGCTGGGAAGTGTTTCTTTTAAGACTGATGGGGCGGAGCCTGCAGGAAGGCAGCAGGAGGGCAGAAGGGAGGGGGACCATGGGGAGGGACTGTGGAGAGGGCAGTCTCCGTGGGGAAGCGGGTGGTGCCCGCTCACAGGTGGAGGGATGGACATAGCGTGTGCATCTGAAACATCTCCCCAGGGTCTCACATACTGGGAAGGTGACTGTGTCACGGGCACAGCACACTCACCAGTGGACTGGCCCACAGATGGGTTCACAGCCAATCTGCTGTTAGTAGGCAGTGGTCACTGCAGGGCCAGCTCCCTCTCCACTCCTGCCTGCTTCCTGGCCGCCGAGATGTGAGCAGCTTCCTCCACCAGGCCCTCCCGCCGTGGACTGAAGACCTAAGCCACAATAAACCTCTCCTTTGTCTCGTGAGTGTTGGGTATTTTGTCGCAGCATCGAGGAAGGTGACTGAAACAGGTGGGTTAGTCATGGCACCAGGAGGGGTGGAGAACGGGGAGCAGCTGGGAGGAGGGGTGTTGCTGTGGAGGGGCCTCTGAAGTAGAAGAGGAAGTAGGATTCGGGCGCTCAGGGAGGATCAAGGCTTTAAATGGCCCTGGGGAGGTCTAGGGGGCGCCAAGGACAGGCAAGGTTTTACACTCACATGAGATCGTGTGTCACATCTGCCACTTAAGACAGCTGTCTCGCCCTCTCCGACAACTCAGTGTTGTCCATCCAGTCCCAGCACCTAGTCAGGGCCTGGTGTCTGGCATCCCTGATGCTCATGGAAGGATGCGCGGCCACACGTGAACGCAGGCATCGGCCTAGTGTGCTGGATGAGCTGTTCTGGGTACCACAGTGGCCTGCGGACGGCGTCTCCCGAAGGTGTGGGCTCATCCCTCACTCAGTGCCTGTGCCGAGCCAGGTGTCCTGACAGACTTGCGACAGCGCTGGGCACCCAGTGGATGGTGAAGGTCAAGGTGACCCCGGTCCCTGGAGGACGCCCTGTGGGGCATTAGGATGGGCTGACAGAACGCACAGCCTTCGAAGGACAGTGAGAAGAGCCAGAGGGAGGACCGATGCGGACCTTGCCTGGCCCTGACGCTGGCCCCTGGTGCCAAGGGGAGCCCCCTTTGGGTCCAGCTCCCCCGCCATACCTGCAGGGACCCCAGCAGAACAAGCGTCATTTTCTGAGCCCCTATTCCTGCCTCGGCCTCCCAGAGCGCTAGAATTCCAGGCGTTCATCACCACCATTTTCACTCTCGTTTACCTCCCTGCACCACGCTGTGGGCTGAGGCGAAGGCGAGGGTAAAGCGAGTCCCGGTTCCAGGCTGCGGTCCATGCCGAGCGCTGCGTACTCTGTTGAGGAGCCAGGGCTGCCACGGCAAACTCCGCGGCCCTGAGGTCCTGGAGGCTGGGAGCCCAAGACCCAGGTGTCGGTGGGGGTGCTCTCTCCGAGGCCTCTCAGTCCGATGGCCACGGCCAGCGCCTCCGCCTGGTCATCCCAGGGCACTGGCGCCCCTGGTGCCTCTGCACTACCGGGCAGCGCTTCTCCTGTTCTTTCCTTCGCCCTCACGGTGCTGGGGCTCAAAGCCAGGCTGCGCGCTAGGCCAGCGCTGTGCCCCGCCGGGCCCGAGCCTCCAACCTCTCCTCACCGGTACACGAGTCGGACTGGATCGGGACCGCGTGGCCCCATTCTGCCTCGGCCTCCCCCCAAGACAGCAGCACCCGAGCTCCAGAGCCTCGCAGGATGCAGGTGGTGGGGGCACAGCGCCCATGTCCCCTGGACTGGTGCCAGACATTCGGGTACTGTCACTGTGACTAAGCAACGCGTTTCTGAGCCAGGCCCGGTTTCTGCCTTCAGACCTAAACTGCAGCGCCCGCTCCTTGTGGGGTGGGAGCTGACTGTGGCCTCTCCCGGGCCTCCACCCGGCCCGCCACGAATCTGGATCTGCCTGGCTCCATCGTGCCAAGAACCAGGTCCTCACAAGCACCGCTCTCACCCTGGATGCTCCTAGCTGTTCTGGCCGGCTGGAGAATGCTGCTTACCACCGATTTCTATACTGAAAGCCACTCCAGGGGAACCGAATTTTAAGGATGAATATTTCGAATTGATGTACAGCATACAGCACTCGCATAAGAGTCACGTTATACACAGCATGCAGCCACCCTTCCATCGTCCCTTACTCTCTGAGCGTGCAACCTCGGACGCGCGGAATGTTAATTCCACACCAAAGTCTCAGGACGTCAAGCAGATGCGACCTTCCCTCCTGGCGAGCCGGTTCCTGTCTGTAGACATCTGTAGGTTCTTGTGCCACATCAGACAGGACCAGGGCCCTGCCGTCTCTGGATCTGGAGATGAGTACGGGCGCCAAGTAAGGAAAGAGCGACCAGGTGGAGTCTGACTGAGTGTGGGTAACCGTCCCGGGTGTGTCTGTGGAGATGAGCACATAGACGGGACCAGCGAACTGGATGCCCTCCCTGGGGCGTGGGCATCATCTGACCCAGCGAGGGGACAGGGAGGCCTGTCTGGCAGCCTGAGCGGGAGCATCCGTTTCTTAGCCTGGGACTGGGACTCTGCCCTGGCTGTAAAACAGGAACTCACACCATTGGCTTTCCTGGGTTACCATTGCTCTTGTAGGTATTCAACAGTCAACAGTGGGATTTGTTAAAATAGTATTGTCCTGGCACCAGCAGGATAAACAGATCACACACACGAGCCCCCAGAAATAGACCCCTGTAGGTGGAGGCTGACTGATACAGAGCTCCATGCTCTGCATGCCTTCTAGCCCTTGCTTCAGAGAACTTTGGCTAGCATTTTTCTCATCTTTGTCCATTTTACGACTTAAAAATGATTTTTTACTTTTTGTTGCCTGTATGTAGAAATTCAACAAGCCCTC
>RJWT010022063.1:0-17340 GCA_004365215.1 Cuniculus paca
ATCTTATATGATAGTTGTTCAGATCAAATAATATTTTTAACTTTGTCTGGTTTGGGGATCAGGGGAGATATCTGGCTGAATAAATCTGGGAGCACTCCCAAAAAAATATTTTTAAGGAGCTTCACTTGTGTTCAATAAATACTATTATTTATTTTTATTTCAATTATTATTTCCACTTCTATTCAGGAAAACTAAACTAAGATTTGAACTCAAAGACCTAAAGAAATAAACCTAAAACAAGTAATGTCACTTTGCTCTCTCCCTATTTTCCTGTTTCCCTTCCCTCCAACCCACGAAACAACCTGAGGCAAACTTGAGAAAGGGTGAAGATTCCTTTGCCTTTTCACCTAAGTAACAATGATGAGGGGATCATGGAAAAGTGAAAAAACATCCATTTCTTTCATCACAGTTAATCACCTCATCCACTTCTTCCCAATTCTCTTATGCTCATTGTACCATTCTTTGAATTTCTAACCCACCAGAACCTTGAATGTTCTTTGAGAACAGGCCTGTGCTATTCCTTGTAGAGAGCTTTGTCCCTACTCTAAATTTGCTCATTTCACCAAAGTCATGCTAAACTTCCTTTTCCAATTTCTTAGTAGCTATTGAATGTGACTGGCCTTGGAAATGGCAGCTGTGTAGTTAGGAAATTCAATGGAACTTGGACGTACATCTCCAATCCACTGATACCATGTAAATTTCAGCATATCTCTAAATAATAAAACCAGAGTTCTCTTTTGATCTTTTCACATTCAGTACAACTATGGCTTAAACACAAGGATGATATAAGTCAAGGGTGATGAGGGAGTCATTTTTTCCAAGAGATTTTTTCCCTACTTAGAGAAGACACATCTATTGTAAAGTTAAAAAAGAATAATTTGCTCCATATTTAGTGTGATCATACAGGTATTTGTCATCTGCCTAATATGATATCAGGGAAAAACCAAACAAAAAAAACTGAATTGACATTGAAAGAAATGAACACAAAACACTTTAAAGCACAATTCCCCAGGCACCAAAAACTAGTGAATGTGATAAGTTACCTCTTTAAGAGGTTTTTAAAATTACTTATGATTGCTTAGAATGTTTTCAGACAAAGCATTCTTCTAGGAAGAAGAGGGTGACAGCAGATCAAGTTTCCATTAAGACTCAGAACAGTGTGACAATTAAAATACTTTCTAGCATAAAACCATATTGCTTTTTAGAAACTCACATGAATAAATGACCACTATCTAATATACCAGGTCCCATCATATTTAAAAGTTGAATAACCTACTCCAGTTTAAGTAAAATGGACTACCTGTTCATCTAGTTTCAAAACTTCTTTGAAAAGCAGAAGATATGCTGTCTCCCTGTGAGGCCACTGGAAGAAACAAGTGGAAGGTTAATCAAAGACTAAGGTAAACTGGAAGTTTCTAGGACTTGTATTAGGCAGAATGTTTAAGAGGAACAAGAGAGAAAACTGCTGGTGAGTAGGATCATTGTGTGAAATAGTTGATTAAACTTAGCAATTTCTCTAACTGGAAACTAAAGCTCTGTTACAGAATTCTTTCCAGGTATGCCAACAATTAGGCAGGCACTGGCTATAGGAATATTCATTATTTAATTTGACAAGAGGTTAAAATATAATCTATGTTTAAAAAGGAGATCTGATGGGCATAATGGCACAGGCATCTGACTCCAGCTACCTGAGAGGCTAAGGCTTGAGGATTTCCAGTTTGAACCCAGCTTGGGCAACTTAGTGAGACCCTCTCTCAAAATAAAAAAGCCTAGGGACGTACCGCGGTGGTAGTGTGTTCCTAGCACACATAAGTCCCTGAGCTCAATCCTCAGTACTGAAAAAAATCTAAAAAATGAAACAGAAGATGAGAAAAGAGGATGGTGCTGCCAAGGCTTTGTGTTGTCAGGTACTGCTGCCCACTCTTAACCCTCTAGTCCCACATTTCTATAACTAGCAAGAATGCCTGAGCCAAATCTCACATCTAGAACTATGCATGATTCCTTGCTGTCTGTGTTCCAGACCCCAAATAACTGTTTTGTTTTGCTTTGCTTTGCTTTTTTTTTGTTTTGTTTTGCTTGTTTTCAGTCACCCTGAGTAAAAAGAATCTATGGCACAGAATTCCCAGTCATGTCACTGGGAAATGCTATGGGAATGCCAATGGAAAAGAACTATCTTCTAGCAAAGATTTTATCTTCTCTTTCTACTAAGAGCTTTATTTTTCTCAGAAAACTTTGCTTTCTGTTATATAATGTTTTGGGTAAGACACACTTCTAACACTATGCTAGAACATTCAAGAAATAAAACCTACTCGAATCCCATGTTTATAAAAGAAAGAGACATGTACAAATTCATACCATAAGCTGGGCTCACAGCCACATTATAAAAGTCATATTCAACCTGCCTGCATTTTATCAAACTATGAATCATTTCTACACTTACCCCCCAAGACTCTTATGCTCTGGAAAAGGAACATTTCAAGAATGTGAAATGCTATCAACAACAACACAGAAGAAGCAGTCTTTAAATCAAATTTGTGCTTTTGAAAATAAACACATTTCCAAAATGATTTAAGTACAACAATATGCCACTCTTGGTTTAGAAATTAATATAACATTGAGTTTTTTTTAAGAGACCAAGAAAAAATGTCAATGGTGACATAATAATGTGTATCAATTTTTGCCTGTGTGCAATATGGCTAGCTAGTATGAAGTAAGGCAAAAGAAAAAGACAGATAAAAATAAAGAAAATTATTAGTCTTCAAGAACATTAAAGGTCAAGATTTTATTGTATTGGATCAAGATAATCTAGATACAAACAGATAATTGAAGCAGTATGTTGAATACAAACCTCCAAAGTCAAAGTAATAAGGCGTTTTAAATACCAATTACTTTGAATTTGTCTCATTTTATTAAGCTATAACCACATAAAATCCATCCTTTTAAAGTACACAATTCAGTATTTTTTTAGTATATCCATAAACATTTGAAACCAAAATCAATATATAATTTGAGTACACTTTCATTCACTGAAAAGAAACTCCATAGCCATTCCTCCCTCTCTCCAGATCCTGGAAACCACTAATCTACTTTCTGTTTCCATCGATTTGTCTGTTTTGCACTTTTCATGTAAATGTAATTATATAATAGGTAGCTGACCGGGGATTTAGCTCAATGGCTCAAGCGTTTGCCTGGTAAGTGTAAGGTCATGAGTTTGATCCCCAGTACCAAAAATAAATAAATAAATAATAGGCAGCTGTCTGTTATTAGCCTTCTCTTAACATAATGTTCATCCGTATGAAAACATATATCAGTACTTTAGTTCCTTCTTCACCAAATAATATTATATAGATATACCATATATTGCATAACCATTCATCAGTAGATAGACATTTGGGTTATTTCTAATTTTTGGGCCACAATGAATACAGTGCATACAAGTTTTTGAGTGGATATATTTGCAATTATTTGGGGCATATACTTGGATACAGAATGGCTGGGTCATATAGTAAACCTTTGTTTAGTTTTTGAAGAATGCCAAACTTTTCCAAAATGATTGCATTTTTATCTTCCCACCTGCAATGTTTGTCCTTTTTAATATAGATATCCTAGTAAGGCAAAATAGAATATTATTATAGTTCTGATTTTTATTTTGCCAATGACAAATGCTACTGAGCATCTTTCTTTCTTTTTAATGAGACAGGGTCTCACTATGTAATGCAGCCTGGCCCTGAACTTGCTTATGTAGCCCAGGCTGGCCTTAAATTCACAGTGACCCTCTTACCTCACAAGTGCTGGGATACAGGCATGTACAACCATGTCCAGCTCTTTTTGTGTATTTACTGACCACTTATATATGTCTTTGGAGAAATGTCTATTTAAATTCTTTAGCTGTTTTCAATTAGGTTATTTGTCTTTTCATTGTAAAAGTCTCTATACTCTCTAGATAATTAGATTCTTACCAGATATAAAACTTGAAATTATCTTCTTCCCTATTGTCTTTTGGTGTCTTAATGGGGGTGCTGTGAAACACAAAAGTTAATTTTGATGAAATCTAATTTATTTATTTTTACTCTGATTGTGTTTGGTGTCATAGCTAAGAAACTATAACCTAGTTCAAGGTCATAAAGATTTATATCTATGCTTCCTTCTAAGAGTTTTACTGTTTTAGATCTCACATTTAGAGATCTGATCTATTCTGTATATGGTATGAAGTAGAAATTCAGCTTCATTTTCTTGCATGTGGCTGTCTAGTTTTCTTCATACTATTTGTTGAGGAGACTACTTTTTCCTCATTGAGGTCTTTTCACCTTTGTCAAAAATCAACGACATAAATGAGTTTATTGCTCAAGTTTGCAATTCTAATCTGTTAATCTTTCAGTACTACACTGTATTACTGTAGCTTTGTAGTACATTTTGAAATGTGAAAGTTGAGTCCTCCAATTTCCTTTTTTTTTTTTCTGTTTTTAAGGTTGTTTTAAAATTGTTTTAGCAGTTCTCAATCCCAGTGAATTTTAGTGCAAGATGGAGAATTGACAGGGATTGTGTTGAATATGTACAATAATTATGAGTAGTTTTCTTTTATTTTCTTAAATTTATTTTAAAGGGAATAAAACAAAACAGTGAGAACAATACTGGATTTCAAAAATAAGACAGAAATTCCCCATAGTTGCTATATTGCATATTGTTATCCTCTAAATAGATGCTCAGACTACCAGCTTTAGGCCTGCAAAGTCAATCAAAAAATACAAGCATTAAGTTGTTTTACTTCAGTTGCTATCATCTCAACCTGTGTCCCTCTGAATCAGCCAGTTGCTTACTGTCTCCAGGCCCACCAGCTGGCTCAAGGAAGGGTGTGGGTTGGCTTCTTGGTTCTCCTCCTGGCCCATGACTGCCTCTAGCTCATGGGAGGATGCAGCTTGGCTTCTTCAGTATTTTTCTACTTTAACAATATTAATTCTTCTGATTTATGAATATAGGACATCTTTCCATTTGTTTAGGATTCTTTAATTTCTTATAATGTTTTATAGACTTCAGTATACATATCCTCTAAAAATTTTTTTATTTTTTTTTATTTTTTGCGGCACCAGGGATTGAACTCATGACCTTGCACTTGCCAGGCAGGAACTTAAGCCACTAAGCTAGATCCCCAGCCCTGGTGTTTTTGAGACAGGGTCTCACTATGCTGTTCAGGCTGGCCTTGAGTTCACTTTGTAGCCCAGGCTGGTCTCGAACTCACAACAATCCGCCTGTCTCAGCCTCCCAAGTGCTGGGATTACAGGCGTGAGCTACCACGCCCGGCTGATTCATTTAATTTCTAAGTACTGTATGCTTTCTGGTGTTTAAAGTATTAGGTTTTAGTGTCTCTTCTAGCTCCTTGAACCACCCAGGTTAAAAGAATACAGCAATTGTTTGTGATTTATATATCCTGTGCTATATCCTCATCACCTTAACTATAAACACAGTCAAACATATTCAGACCAATCCTGGATGCTAATAAACATCTTAATGAAAGAAGAAATTATAATGATCTATTGTAGTAGAACACAACAGAGTATAGACTGGGGTCAAACAAAACAGGTTCTAACAAAAACTTGGTCACTTGCTGCCTATATAAGGCTGGGAAATTTTTTCTTTGTCTTTAGCCTCAGCTTTCTTATGTATAAAATTAAGACAATTATCTACCTGGAATATATTATATAAATCAGAAACAAAACATTAAACGTTTCTTAAGGGCCAAGATTTGATCTTGTTCACTATTATATGCCTAGCCCTTAGATCAATGTGTCAGTACTAAAAGGTACTTAATGAATATTTGTTAAATGAATTAACAAAATGTCTAATGTAGTATCTAGCAAAAGAACCCAATAAATGGCAACAATAACTGTCATTATCATCATCATAAGATTATTCACCTTTGCATAAGTAACATAATGTTTCAGGGAATTAATATGTAAACTGAATTATACTGGTACCATACTGGGAAAGAAATGAACGTACAAATAAATTTAGCCAGAAACATTACAAATTTGATAAAAACAAAGGAGAATTTAAACAACTTCAAATGTGGTACAAATACTGCAATTCATCTTTAACTAACTTTTGCTTACTTGATTTTTTTTTTTTTTTTTTTTTTTTGCGGCACCGGGGATTGAACTCATGACCTCGTGCTTGCCAGGCAGGCACTTAGGCCACTGAGCTAGATGCCTGGCCCGCCTACTTGATATTTGAACACAGGAAAAAGCAAAAAACATTGCACCAAATGAGAGAAATGTTCAAGGTTTAACAGAAACAACTGAAAAAATTTAAAACCTACTATGTCTATGTTATTTGTATTATAATAATATAATTGTATTCCCAATGCTAGGAGGGTACTCTAATTTTTCAAAAAACATAATGAAAAGTTCTTATCTTCTATAAATTGCTGAGAGGGAGGAGGGGCAGTAGGAAGGGAAGGGAGAGCGTGAGAGAGAAGAAAAGGGAAAAGGAAAGAAAAGCAGAGGGGGAGAGACAGAAAGAGGGAGAGAGAGAGTCATTGAAGAGATAAAAAGAAAAACAATCCCAGAAATACGCCTGGCAAGAAACATCCAGTTTCTGGATTTTATATCTCAAAACCTCATAGATGCATCCATGAAAAGAGAATAAAAACTAATTCTCAAACCAAACTCCAAGTCTAGTTACAATACGCAGACTCTGAAAATGCCTTCTGAAGTTTCAAGTGACTGCTTTTTCATTTCCTGCAGATTTGTCTTCTAAAAGATAAAGAGGGAATTACGTACTGTTTTGCATTTAAGACATGGCAATAAGACTGAAACACTTGAGCTTGGCACTATTTGTTACTAATTGTTTTGAAAACCAATTTTTCCACATTTATTTCATTCCCATAGTTGCAAATCAAAAAAAGATGATTCTAGAAATTGCCACAGACAGGATAAAGAAATAGCAAGATCACTTAAAGGTTTAAATAGTAGCCATATAATCCTGTCACCAACATTGCTAAACTTTGTTTCTATGCTTTTAAAGACTGCTTGTTCCAACAAATAAAAGTGGTTACTTTCTTGATGGACGACATTTAAAATATCTTTCTTACTATAATATTTCTGACTCAGGAGGGTGCTGTTTAATTTCCATGTGTTTATGAAGTTCTTGTGGTTTCTTTTGCCATTGGTTTCCAATTTCATTGCACTGTGGTCTGATAATATGCATGGGATAATTTCAATTCCTTTGCATTTACTTAAGCATGTTCTATGAGCTAGTATATAGTCTATTTTGGAGAATATCCCATGTGCAACTGAGAAGAATGTGTAATCTGATGTTGTGGGGAGTTTAACTATAATAAAAATGATAGTCTACTTGTGATTCCAAATAATAGTTTATGGTTAAATACAATATTTAGAGTCTGAAATGAAATTCCAGATATTGTTCCCCTAGTGTGTATTCTGTAATAATCTGAAAACATTCCTTTGTCCTGTAAAAAATAAAACCAACCTTCTAAAAATTTAAACGATGTATGAACTTTTAAAAAGCAATCACAATTATAAAATGAATGCAAAATTTCTCTTCCTTGACCTAGACCCATAATCTTCCTCCCCAATGAAACTACTGTTTTTTATTAACAATTTGAAGTTTTCATGCAGTCAAGTACGTATAAACAGAAGAAACTTAAATTCTACTACTGACAAGTATATGAACCTCCTTTAATACAAAACAAAATTATGCATATATCTAAACTTTATTAACAACGTATTACTATAATGGAATAATTAGAGAACACAGGACCTGAAAGCGAAGTTGGAAATACTAACCAGTCCTCTCATTTTATAGCTCAGGAAAATGATGCTCACATACTTAAATTGTCCAAAATGATTTAATATGAGAGTTATTTCTAACTCTTACCATGTGAAGCTCTGGTATTTTGTACCTTGTATAATTTGAGAGATCCTGCTATTCCCCAGAAGACTTTAGAATATCTTTCTCAAGTAGGAAAAAAAAAAAAGCCTTGAAGTTTAGTTTAAAGTGAAGAAGTTACAAACTTCTGAAGTCCCTTCCACTGTTTCTAATCTATCACTTCATTAGGGGGAGAGGGAACAGGATTCACTCAGTTTCATCCAAGACAACAATTCTTCCTCCTATGCTTGGCTCAACAGGCATATTCACATATACTTTCTTAAGAAAACAGCTAAAAATAAAGTACAAACCTTATGAATTTAGCTAATTCCTGTGCAAGCACAATAAAATCATGAATTTGACTCTCTTGGTTGCGTGCCTAAGAGTTCATTCAGAGAGCTCACAAGCTCCAACCTGTACCTTGGGTAACAAATGATTAACAATATCTCATTAAGAAGCTCCAGAAGGAAAGTTCTTTATTTCATCAAATATAAATGAAACCTATGGAGGGCTTCTTGTAATGCACTTTTGAATATCACGTAGGCCAGCATTTACCCAGTTGGTATGTGAGCAGAGACATGATGTCAACAGCGTCTAGAGATAACTATACCAAGTATAGTTTGGGGAAGCTCTGTGGTGATGAAAGCGTTGCACTGAATGATTGCTAATAGAATATGCAGGGATGTGGGTAGATGAAATAACAGAGCTGTAAGACAAAATTTAGTTTGGGTCACCCATTTCACTCTAGGCCTGTTTTCTAAGTACTTTGCTTCTCAGTTTACCTGCTTTTTAAATTGTTTGTGCTAGTATTTTTTGGTGTGGGATATTCACACTTAACAACACAGGTGTTGCTCAAAGAACACTGGGCTTTTCTGAGTTCTTTTAAAATAAACAAAAAAGCACCTAGAAGCAGTTTTTGCCTTCCTTCATATTTTTGCAAAGTTCTACAGAAGCCAGAACCTTAATTATCCATTATCTGTTATATAATCTTCCATTGATTCTTTAAATCTTTTGTAGTCACACAGATTAAAAATAGAAATTGTCCCTCAAACCTGGCTTGGTACCAAATACTAAAACTTCTGTAGATTGTTAGCAGTAAAAACACCAAATAAAAATCTTCTGGATACACTCACTCTGTATATATTGTTACCCTGAGTTTCTGGGGTTTGTCTCCAACATAAACAGTGCTAGTGTCACAAGGAAGGAGGTTATATCAACCCTTCGGAAAACTGGGACTAGGTGAATTCTAGTTTCTAAAACAAACACATCAGGAGGTTGGACCCTACAGGCTCCAACTCTTAACACTGACAAATGCCAACTTGCACTTTTAATAGGAAACAAAATTCATTCAACTTCCAAAAGTCCCTGTATCTTTACAGGAATAAGGAGTTATAATTTCATTCATAAAGTGATTTTTGGGGGGAGTTATTTGATCCCAAAGTCTTTTTTTTCAAGAATTATTTTAAAAATGTTTGCTCACTGTCTAAACGGTCTGTCTGAACAATCAGTAATACAGTTTTTTTGTCTTTTCTGTTTTAGGGGTTAGGTCCTCTCTTACCCAATCTATCCTCTAATGAAATCTAGACAAGCTTCCCCTCCCTTCCTCAGTTTGTACTGCCATTTTAACTCTGCACCCTAGGATAAAGAAAATGAGAAATATGTAGGTTGTGGGGACAGACATAAAACATTGTAACAATAGTCACAGAAACCCGCACTACATTCACAGGAGCAATAGTTTAGGCTCTCAGTTATTGGTACCTAGTAATATAATACCTTTGCTTTCCTTCTTCATCTTCTAGTGGCCTCCTTTTAAGCTACTTCATTTTATTTTTTTATCATTCTACTCTCCATAGCAGAAGAAAACCCCAATAAATTTAAACTCCACATGGTGCTTTATTTCCTAGTTTCTCATAAAATATTTGATTAAAAAGCATTGAAATTATTTTGGGGGTTCATGAGGTTTTCAATTATACAGAGAATTCATTATATTATTTGCATATCATTCTTTATAAATCAATAGAGTAAAGTGCTATAGCTATCTCACGGCATGTAATGTTGAGCTCTAAGCAGCTCAAAAGACATGTACTGGTATAACAAAAAGAGTAAGGGCACTGGAGATATAGAGGAAGTCTCTGTACTCCTATTGCCAGCCAAATGCCCCAAGCGAGCCATTAAACGTCTATGGGCTTCAGTTTACTCTCTGTAAAATTGCGGCGGCGGGGAAGTCATGTCAAATGATCTCTCACACTGCATAAATCTACAAAAATAATTATTTTTAGCTTACTAAATATCTGTAGTCCCTTTGAGGTAAGTGATTGGGTAAAAATTATTTATAAAGTTTTTTGTTTTTGTTTTTTTTAAAGTAAGGTACATGGAGGGATGGGAAGCCAGGGTCCATAACCAATGTATAGGAGGCCAACCACCACCTAAAGGTAATATATTCAACTTGCATCAGGAGGCATACTAAGAGTCCAGAAATCCTTCTGACAAAAATTATACATTTTCAAAATTCAACCTCTGCAAAAGGCCTGTGATTTTACATACTCAATAGGCCAATGAGCATCAAATATGATTTATAAAAGTCTTTAAAGCACTTTTTCTAATATAGAGGTCTATTCTTGATCACATTTCTTTCTATAGTCAAGGACTTTGTACCCTATTGTCTTCATTTTGACCAAACTCACACGTGTTTACCTGGGCAAACTATCTGACCATGAACAAAGTCATTAGACAAGAGTCTGATCAGGAAGAAAGTCAGAGACCTTCCCTCCTCCTTTGAAATTTTAACTCCTACCCAGGCCCTCCCTCTAACCCCATATTCCTCTCACAAAATGTAGTATTTATTTGTCTTTGATTCTGCTTAGAGGTGCCTGGAGAAGCTTGTCAAATGAGCTGCCACCTTCCAGATTTAATCGGTTTTCCTCAGTTGTGTGGCAGCTCTCAATGCAGAAACCAAAAACTCTTCTGCTTGATTGGGCTTTCTCAATACAAGAACTGACAGAACCTCACACAAATTTCATCTAAGCGGAACAATAACAATATTAAGTTCCCTCCCATTACAATGGCCCTAGTGTTATTTGGTTGGGTTGTCACCCCACCTGTCAGCTGCCACCAGAGGACAACAAATTGCAAATTTACATAGTTTTCTTAGGAATCCCCACTGCCCTGCTCCAGTCTACATTCCTATAGCTTCTATTCTTAAGGGTACAGGGTTTATTTAAACATAAACCTTTGCAACCTAACTGAAAGAGTAGATACCCTGCTTACAAATGAAAAACTGCCATACACCAGATATAACTGTACTGAGCAGGTAACAGAAGAATAGGATCCAAAATTATGAATTTTTTGTATTACTGAAGATAAAGAGTCTAAAATGATTTCACTTGGGATCATAGGCTGGGTTGGGAAGCCAGGAAAAGGATACATGATTATCTACTTTTGGTTATAGTGAGGATACACATCCCCAGCCTGCATCCGACCTCTAAGACATGAAAACCTAGGACACTTTCAAACAACCCTGAGCATGGTGATTAAATGTGGATCAGCTGGGGATTTGAGTCCCACTGAGTCAGGGGTCTCTAACTAATAAGGGGTCTCTAGATTCTCCACAGAAAAAAGTTGGAAGTAATAAGCAGTTAGAGATAACAAAGGGGCTTTCTCATGTTGAAATTTTGCAACTCCAGAAAATCAAACAATTAAAGAAAGGAAAGGCTTTGAACCATGGTATATAATATTGAAAAAGAACAGGGTGTATAATTAAACAGTTTATCCCTGCTGTCTGGTGCATAACAGGTGTTCATGAATGCTACTCTCTCTTTCCAGAACCAGTCTTTCCTAACGCCACCATCAGGGACATGGCTCCTTTTCCACTTCGGTTAGGCCTCTCTCCCCTTTAGAAGTGCTTCAACCATATGCTCCAGAATGTCCTTATCTGTTTTGATTTTGACAGTTACACTTAATGCCACCAGCATTGAATGTCTATTTGCCCTTTTTTTCTGAGTGCTAGGGATTGAACACAGGGTCTTATCCATGCTAGGTGAGCAGTCTACTACTGAACGATAACCTCAGTCCTATTTGATTACTTTTAACTGCCTGGACAGGTTACTATTTGTTCACTACAGTAACTCTAGGCTCTCAAACAATACTTGGCACATAGTAAGTCATCAATAAACTATATTAAATGAATCAATAGTTAGACTGGATGACAAACTACACACATTCTCTTCTGTGCTGTCAGTCAATAAACAATCACTGATTGTTCACTAAATGTTGGATGCCATCTAAGAGGAATCTTTGTTGATCAAGAGACAATATTTAGATAAGGAAGTCATCATAGCAGCCTAATATGGAGAGTCATGAGACTGTGCACACAGCTCTCTGAGAACAGGAGGAAAGACATTTGAATCAGACTGGCACAGTCAGTAAAGTTCTCCGCAGGAAACTTGAGTTAGGTGTTCCACAGCATGAACAGCATGCAGCAGGGAGTGGGATATATAGACACCTGACGGAAGGACATAGTCAGTAGAGAAAAATGGTAGAAGGTAAAACCAGAAAGATGCAGGGGATTTAGCATGAAGACCCTTGATGCTAAAGTAAATTAATCTTGGAAGTAGAGGGGTCATTAACAGTTTTAAGCAGAGGAGTAACAGGATCTAATTGGCATTTTGGAATACTATTGGGCTAACACCATAGAATACGAATTGGAAGGGGCCAGAATAGTATGCACAAGGTCTTGGGTTCAATTCCCAACATAGAAAAGGAGGTTGGAGTAGAATTGAGGAAGATAGGTTTTTGCAGTAGTCTGACAGAAGAAAGCAAACCAAGACACGCCATTCTTTTATGATTTCTCCAATCAAGAGCTCTTAATGCCTGCTTAGGCAAGGGTGTGCACAATAGCCAGCTTTAAAGCTATGAACAGGTAAAATATAAAGAATTGAGTGACCAATTAAAGGAGTATATGACTGCTATGTATATGATTTGGGTAATTAGGTACAGAGTACTGCCATTCACCAACACAAGCAATAGAAGGAGGGAAAGGGAAAAATGGCAAGGGTAACATTACTTGAAGGAAAATGTTAAGTGAACTGTATGGTATCTGAAGTACCAACAGAACGTCCACGTGGAGATGTTGATTAGGCAAGAGTCAAAGAATTCATTACCCTTGTGAGAACAAACTGAAAAAGCACATTTCATTTTAGGCTTGGAGTTGTTGTGAGAATACATTGTAGTCCCAGCACTCAGAAGGCTGAGGCAGGAGAATCAATGTTCTCAACTGTAAAAGAAATCTAAATCCAGATTTTCTGTGGTGCAACTTAAAAGTGCCTGCATCCTTGTGATGTATTCAAGGCCAGCTTGGACTACACAATAAGTTCAGGTCTACCCTGGCTACACAGTGAGACTTTGTCTCATGTCCTCCCTAAGTTATTCTATATAAATTCTCAAAAATTTCTATAATTAGCATATCTTTGAGACTCCAAATTTCCCTATTTCTAACCTCACACAAAAACATTCAGATTAGTTAAATCTCTTTGGGAAGGAAATATTTTCATAAAAGTTAAATATGCCTTTACTAAAAAATGTAAAACTAAAAAAATACAAATTAAAAGGAGGTTAAGTTCTTTTCAGAAAAATAGCCCTTTATATTGACATCCAAAAATTCTGGATTTCTACTAATATACTAGTCAAGACAGAAATCCTTAGCAAAAAATGGTAAGTGAACAGGAGGTTTAAAAAAACAAAAGGAAAACAAATAAAGAAGATCAATAAATACATGCAAACTGCCAAGGAGAAATGTCATTTAAAGTATAGAAAGCTATTCATATTATTTGTGTATTTATATATATCACCAGCAAAACAATTTGTGGTAGCTTCTAAAAATTCATTTAAGACATACATACAATAAATAATTAAAATACATGAGATCATAGAGGAATGTAAGAAAATAACAGCAGGAGTAAAATTTATATATTAAATACATATAGTTTATTCCTCCACAGTTATTAGACATAGTATGTAAATTTGATTCTAAACTTCCTAGGAATTAAAGAAAAAATATAATCAAGTATAAGATTCATAATAATTACACGATATTTTACAAGACGAATCAACTGTTTGCTGTCAGATCTGAGAGGAATTTTGTCTTCAGACCCTCTCCAAGATGGTGTAGTATGGTGTATTGTGGTGTGTTGTGGTGTGTCATGGCATGGTGTGGTGTGGTGTGGTGTGGTATGGTATAGTATGGTGCAGTCTCCTCAATTAAAAAAATCATAGAGAGAACAGTGAATTTTATTCAGCAGTTTCCCACATAGCATCCATCACTGACGGTCTGTGATTTACTATCAAAAGAGAGAAACAGGGAAGGAGGAAAGGAGAAATGAAGGAAAGAAGAGAGGACAGAAGGGAACAAAAAGGTAGTAAGAGAAGAAAGGGAGATTTCTTTAAGTGTGTAGCTCTCTAATTTCTCTTCTTTTATTTTAAAACAAGAAAAGAACAAAAACAATGATACAGAATTTCAAACCAACATACTAGGAGATTAACAATAGTTAATATATTGCATATTATTATCTCCAAAGTAGCTGCTCAGATTACAAGACATAGGCATGAAAAACTGATCAAACAATGAAAGCACAAACCATTCTTTTTGATGAACAAACAGAGATTAGTAGTATAATTATCTATCTTGTGTGAACATGTATGCTTATATACAAAATCTTTTCCCTCCTTTTCTCCTTTCCCTCATTCCAGGTATCTCTCTAATTTCATAACTTGGCCTAAGACTGAAATTCAGACAACCCAGAAAAATTAATAGAGATAAAGTCATTTATACAATCTTCTACAAACACTATTTCTCAGAAGCAGGTTTTTGAGTATCTGGATAGCAGAAGGTTCAATGTGCTCAACTCTAAAAAAAAATCTAAATGCAGATTTTCTGTGGTGCAACTTAAAAGTACCCGAATACTTCAGATGTCCTGTTCATAAATTAAGGAGCCTAGTAAAACATCACAACCTCTAAAATTATGAATATTGTATAATATAGCCCATGAAAAAGATATGGTACAGTCAGGTAGGAAAAATAGGCTTTGGGGTTAGGTTTGGCTCCAAATCCTACTTTTATTATGTATTGCTGTAAGACCCTAGAAAAATTGTTTAATCTTTCCTAATCTGACATTTCTCTATAATATGCAAGGTATAATGAAGGATAAACAAGATAAATAATAAAATGATGGTACAGTGTTGGGCATAAAAATAAATAGGTCTAGAGCAGGGAAGATACAAGTAGAATTAATTCGGCAAAAATACATGATACATGAAAGTGAAGATAGGGAAATGTGGGCTCCACATCTAACAAAGGAAAATATCCTTATACTGTGAGTAACTGGGTATAACCCCAAGTAAGACTTCTATTATATATCGTAATTTTCAAGAATGTTGATAAACTGAAAATGTAATTCTCAACTTAAAGACAAAGATATTTATTCACCTTTCTTCAGTTACATATTATTACTTAGTGCTCAGAGTTTATTATAAACAGGAAGAACCTACACATCAAATAATAAATGCAAATAAAGTAATGTATTCATTTCCTTCTAAGAAAGCACTCACAGATAGTTTCTGTATATATTATCAAATTTAAGATATAGCCAAAAGAACATTTATGATAAATGACTTCATTATAAATCTATCCTTGCCAGAAAAAAGTTTTAATTTAAAGAGCAACATAAAAACTAACCAGACCCTAGAATGCTGAGTCTGGGAGAAGCACATCAAGAAGCTGTATCGCCCTTCCGGTAAGTCACGCAAACCATGTGGGGCCCAGGAAGAGAGAAGCCAGATTATCCCCCACCCCCGTAAGCCCATGCTAAGAAGCAAGGACTCCCTCCACCCCCTAAGCAACCAGCTGATTCAGTGGACAGGCTGAGTTGATAGCAACCGAGGTACAAAAACAACTAAATGCTTGCATTGTTTGATTGACTTTGTAGGCATAGGTTCAGTAGTCTGAGCATCTACTGATTGAGTTGTTTGGCACTCAATCGAAAATGGTGCAGAGGAAAGGAGAGAGAGAGAGAGATAAGATAAAAAGTTTAATATGGGCACAGAGAGAGTCACCACCACTGTCGTGCTGGCTCTCTGAAGACAAAGGCGAGGTGTGAGCTTAAGTGTACTCTCATGGGGGAGGGCACAGGGCTGCTGACAGGGCTGCTCAGCAAGAACTGGCTGAAGGAGGTAGGAGCATTTGTGGCATGCGCAGGCTTTGGAAAAAGGCAGCTGGGAAGAAGAAACTGCAGGGGTTTCTGGGAAGAAGGAGTTAGACACCATTACAATTCAGCATTTGGACCGTCGCCATGATGACTGGGCAAGTCTCAGGTGGAGGACCTATTATTACTAGGAGGATGGCAGCATGTAATATAGCAAACATGGGGGATTTCTTTCTGTCTTGTTTTTGAAATCCAATACTGTTCTCACTGTTTTGTTTTGTTCCAATTTATTGTTTTTATTTAAAGCTCTGTTTTGATCAGTTTTATTCTGTTTTGTTTTATTTGATTTTACTATGTCTGATGGAATGGACAACTGTTGTGAAGGTAACAAGATATATTATGGTAGCCATTGTTGATTTCCTATTATCCTGCTTCGAAGTTTTGTACCAGTTTCACTGCTTTGTTTTGATTGGCTTTACTCTGTTTTGTTTTCTTAGGGTTTATTCTTTTTAAAATTAAAAAAAACAAAAACAAAAACAGAGCCTGCTCTCAGTATTAACTATTCATTTTGTCTTAGAACAGGTGTACACAAGTACTTGAAAAGAAATATCTGCTTTCTTTCTTACAAGTATCTTCACTTAAGGAACAAAAAACAAATTCTTGTTTCTCCCACATAATACTTTAAAAGCCAAAAGGAAAAAAGAAATCATAGCTACATGTAGTTATTTAGGGAGTACTTTTCTTCCTTATAGGTATCTTATTTATGAATCATAACATTTAAAGTATTTTATTTCTATTTTTCTTCTATTAAGCTTTTTTGGCTTATCACTAACCTACTTTCCGGTCACCTCTCCTAAATTATATTCACCCAATCTTTAGTCTACTGGGTTAATCACACTCCTCAGTCCAGGGAACGTTGTTACTATCAGTCTCTATAAGCTCTTTCCTTTGTTTTATTTCATTGGTCCTTTCCCTCTTCATCCACACTCTAGTCTCTGCTACCCCATCATAAGCACTTAATTTTTTAGCATCTGTCTTTGGATACAGATTATCTCTTTGAAAAATAAAAAATGTTATGTTTTACATACATGTTTTAAAGCTCACAAGTGGCAATGTGCTATGCAAAATTTTCTTTTCTTATGTTTTTCACTAAAACTTCTCTTCTAAATGTATTCATGATGTAGTTTGGCCCTCTGTTTCATACAAAATGTCCCCAAAATATGAATCTCTTAACCAAAATGATGCTATTATATTCAATGGT
>RJWT010022064.1:0-17352 GCA_004365215.1 Cuniculus paca
TCCTTCTCCAAAGTCATTGCCAACTCATCAAATTCTCAGAAGTCAATTTTCATTTCTCCTTCCTTCCTTTCTTCCTTTTCTTTTTCTTTGTTGCTTGCTTGCTTGCTTCCCTTCTTCCCTCCCTCTCTTCCTTCTTTTCAGCGGAGGGGATGGAACCCAGGGCCTTGGGTTTGCTAGGCAAGCATTCTATCACTGAGCCACCACATCCCATCAAGGTTCCAGAAGGACATCTCACAGGAGCCTGCAGAAAGACGTCCCAACCTGTGGGCATCCAGATCTGGGCTCTTTCAGAGATCAGTGCTCGCCCACGTCTGTCCCAATCCTCCACCAAGAAGGCCTTGGCTCCTCCCTATTGCTACCACAGAAGGCCTTTCTGGAAATTCTGGATCCTCCAGGGTCCAAATCCAAAGGTTTGGATATGTGTGGGAGAGAGGAGGGGCCAACAGATGTTTTTCCTTGCAAAACGATGTCTTTTCAGAAGTCAATGGCTTGCACAGTAGTTCCCCTGATCGGCAGGGGTGTGTCCCACGCCCCCTAGGGGATGCCTACAACTGCAGAGTACTGAATTCCGAATATATTCTATTTTTTCCATATACACATACCCATGACAATATTTGTGTTCTAAATTTAAACACAGTAAGAGATTAACAATAATGAACAAAAAGATGAATTACAACAGTATGCTGTAATAAAAGTTACATGAGTGTGATCACTCTTAAAAATAGTATAGTGTACATCTTGGCAACCTCAGCATGTAATTTTTTTCTTTCCTTATTAGATTTATCTTTTTACCTTGTCACTCAAAGGAAGCATTTCATGACTTCTTCTTGGCCTACGTGTATTGCCAGCATCATTACTCCTGTACTTTGGTGACTTATTAAGTAAATTAAAGTTGAATGAACACATGCGGTGACAACAAATTTGATAACCAAGGCAGTTACAAAGGACTAGCATGTGGGTAGTGTATACAGAATGGATACCCTGGATAAAGGGTTGATTCCAGTCCTAGGTGGGGCTGAGATAGTGGAAGATTTTTATCCCAATACTCAGAAGAGCACACAATTTTCTTGTTTTTGAGTCTCACTATGCAGTCCAGGTTGATCTTGAATTTGCTATATAGCTTAGGCTGGCCTCAAGGACATACAATTTAAAACACACAAATTGTTTATTTCTGGAATTTTCCATATATTTTTCAGACCAACATTGACAGGTAGCTGAAATCAGAGTGAGAGAAATCCAAAGTAAAGTGGGACTACTACATCACGACAAATATTAAAATTCAATTCCTTAGATAAGAAAACAGTTTAAACAACAACAACAAAAAACTGACCTCCACCAAATGTCTGCGTAGATGTGCGAATAAACCATAAAACTGCATTAGAAATTGCGACTGGAAGTTAATTTTGGAGAAACAGCACGCGGCTCAGATCTCAGCTTCACTGTTTACTATCTATATGAATTAGGACACGTGTTCACTTCTCAAGTGTAAAAGAGAGACAATACCCACTGGTCACACTGAGAGCAGCAAGCAAGGTGACAGATACAGCTCTGGGACTCCACATTCTTAAGTACTATCTATTCCCACTATTTAGCTACCTTCTCCCATCAGAAGTTTGGGGTCTGTGGCAAAAACCAAGAACATCAGCAGAAGAGGAAAAAGTTCTATAAGCAAAAAGGAAAAAACCTAGTGTGCCTGAAATCCTGGCACCTCAGGAGGGTGAGGCAGAAGGGTCACAAATTAAAGCCCAGCTTGAGCAACTGGGAGGTAAGGGGGGGGTGACTCAGTGTGATGGCCCCAGATTCACTGGAAGGAAGGAATTAAAGAAGGGAGGGAGGGCAAAGCAAAGGAGAGGGGAGGAACAGGAAAGAAGGTCCCTTTCGTATTGGGGACTCTGGTAGGAAAGGATCTGGCGATCCTAGCCAGAATTATGAAACCAAATAACTTTGTCTCTGCAAAGAACTAAACACTGGGACACTGGGAATCTGGCCCTACTGTTACCTTGATCAAGTCATTACCCTCCAGAGGGCTTAGACTCCTGTAAGTAAGTGTTCAGGCTCATTTCCAAGGACCTTGTGGTCCTCCCATGGCCTCACCCTGCAATGTCTCCACTTATAAAAGCCATAAGGCTTTCAGCTGGCAAAAAAGGACATAAAATTTAGATGAAGTCAGAATATTTGAAACAGGGGGCAACTCAATTCCAACAAGTAAAAATTAATTAAGTAATTAGCTTATAGGTTTAACTCAAGACACCTCCCAAGAGGTCAAGGACATTAACTGCTTTCAAAGGAGTCATTTTAAAAGCTCCCTTGGAGCCCCCTAACACCACCCCCCTACTATGCCTAACAAAGGAAGGGTGAATTTTTTTAACTTGTTTTTTGTTTGTTTCTTTCTTTTGGTTAGGTATTGGGTTGGTTTATTTTTTGGAGTGCAGTAAACAGAAAATGGGCTAAATATACCAGGTCTGAAGCCTACCATGTGGTTTTGTATAACTTGCAGAGAAGAGAGAGAAGGGTAAAGTTTGGAGTAAGTTTACACAACATCCACTTTCTAAGCTTTACTGGGAAATGAGAGTCAACCATAAGAACAGAGCAAGGAGCAGAGGAAATTTCAAGTTTGGGGGAGGTGCATCTCACCGGATGTTGGGAACAAAACAATAGGCACTTATAACCTCCGGCCCAGTTCACAAGTCGGGAGCTAAAGGTCTGGTTCAGCCTTGTCTTCAAATCCTAGAGCCGGAAGCTAAAGAACCATCAGTGTGCCACACAGATAATCAGTCCTAAAAAATGATCTTCCATATCTAATGACATTATAACCTTGCAATTCCTACTCTTAAAAACAGTACCCTCCCCCTCAGGGAAAAAAAGGAAAAAGAAAATGGAATGTTAAGGACTGTGACCAAGGAATGGAGGAGATAAGGTTAAAATCCCTCAGAATCTGAACTAATTTGGAACTTTTCAGCAGACATCTAAGCATGTCACAGAGAAAGGCGACTTCCTTTGCAAACCCAGGCCAAGCACATGTTATGGAGTTAGTGAAGAGAATGGCCCATTTCATAAGACCGCCATGGCTTAATCGCTCCAGGCTCACAAACATTTCGCAATCTACCATCACCGTGTCAAGCACCAGGATTTTAGTTAGCACCATGACACTGCCAGACCAGAACTTCCAACATCTTCACAAGGGCAGCCCCTCCTAAGGGACATGTGTGCTTTAGGTGTTTGTATGAGTCTCCTGTGTTTAACAACATACTTTTTTCCTTTCTCATTCAACAAAATGCTGTTATCTATATCCAGTAAGCCACAGGCACTAGAGATAGAAAAATAAATAAGATACACTCAAAACTCTGCCCTCCAGGGATTCACAATCTAGCATCTTTGTAAATTTGTTTTCTCTTCATTCCACATGTATTTACTATTGACTTATTAGCGCCTGTCTATTCTAGTACTGTGAAAATATTTACAGGATGTGAACTATATTATTTCTTCTCTAAGCACTTTTTAAAAATTATCTGAAAGCAACTATTGGGTGCTTAACTGTGTGTGGACAGAATTAATTTAAATACAAAATGTGTCCTAGTAGACTCAAACAGCCATTCTGTATTTACTGAGATCCAGAACTCTGGGGCAACACTTCCCTGCTCCCTGGGGTAAAGGGGTGTGGTGACCCATGCCTGTAATCCCAACATTCTGGAGGCTGGGGTAGGAGGATCTGTTTGAGACCAGTCTGGACAGAACATCCTGTCTCAAAAATTAAAGAAGAAAAATTCCTGAGGGACAAATGCCTCTTACTACTTAACACCTGCAGAAAAGGGGACTGTGTCTTTCACCTAAAATGTTCTAGACGATAAGGTTTGACTGTCACACTTAGAATCTTGGAAAGTAGCAACTGTGTACCTAAAATCTCTCAAGTATGGTGTTTGGAGATACAAGGCCTCCACAACCTCCTGCCCCCCACTCCACAGGGCTCCATTCTCACCGAGTTGGCCTGAGAGAGTTAACTACCTAGAGTCACGGCATCAGGCTCCTGACTGGTGGGGCCAGGAAACTAAGGTCAGCTTGGGCATCATCACTAACTAGATGTGTGCTACTGGTCAATCTCTTCACTTGTCCAGGCTGATGGATGACTGCAGAATCCTGCCTTTTAAATACAAAATGAAGGAAATCATATCAATCATCAGTTTTGAGTCTTGATATAATTTCTCAAAGCTTCAGAATTTTTTTTTGTGACACCGGGGATTGAACTCACGACCTTGCGCTTGCCAGGCAGGCGCTTAGGCCACTGAGATCCCCAGCCCCTGTCTTTTTGAGACAGGGTCTCACTATGCCATTCAAACTGGCCTTGCACTCACTTTGTAGCCCAGGCTGGTCTCGAACTTGCAACAATTCTCCTGTCTCAGCCTCCAGAGTGCTGGGAGTACAGGCGTGAGCCACCATACCCGGCTACCTCCGGATTTTATAAACATTTGCAGTACACTTTTCTAGCAGTAGAAATAAGACCACTCTGCTCCACTTGGTGTCTTCCTACTGTGTACAAAGGAAACTAAGCCGCATCTTCGTTCTGTGCATTTTACCAAAGCAATTCTAATGCCGGAGTTCACTCCAAAGGAAAACAAGACTGTTTAAAGTCTGGGAAGGCATGAATGGACAGAACCTGTTTCGGGACACGCTTTGCTCTTGCAGGCCTCACGCTGAACTAGTAGCTGAGTAAGAAGTACGTATTTTCTTTTCTCCTACATCTGCCCTTTGAATAACAGGTTTGAGCTTCTAGGGCCCCACCCCATCCTTCAACTCAGCCAAAGAACACTCTGCTACAACTGACCCAACAGTGCTGGAATCTGCCAAGGAAGGGAAAGCAAATATTCAGAAAGTGCCACCTGCCAACCCCTCCTCCCCAAAACAGCCCTCAGCCCAACTTTTCATTTAAGTTGGTGCCTGCAGTCCAAGCCCTAGTAAGGGATGCAAGGCCATGTTATCAATGCTGTCCGTCAGTGTTTTCAGTGACTAAAAGCCTACAGAGCATGATCACTGCAGGTAAGTAAGAAGCTTCTTGCTTGATGAACTTAAAAAGCAATCACTCTGACTATAAAATGTTCACTGGGTTTTCAGGAATTTCAGTGTAGGCACTTACTTATCCAGAAAAATTTAGGAAATGCAAAAACAAAACCTTTTTACATTCAAACTATACACTGTACATAAACTAAATCCATATACAAAATGTATATTGTATGTAAACATAGTTTATCATATATTTTTTAAATACTGAGATTAAGAAGAGCAGACAGAAATCTTATATCAACTTCCCTGGTTCTCTCTCTGTACGGTAATAATCATAAATACCATGCACATTTAGAAATGGAATACCTGGGATTTAAGCTGAGGTTATTAGAAAAGAAGATACACATGATTCCACGCGCAGGAAAAAAACAAACAGAACTACATTAATTGAGCATCTATTATATACAGGCAGTATGTACGTGATACACATCAATTTGGCTAAGTCTGTGGTTTTTTGTTTTTTTGGTACCAGGGATTCAACTCAAGACTTACGCTTGCCAGGCAGGCACTTATGCTGCTGAGCTAAATCCCTGGCCTAAGTCTCGTCTTTTCCTCAATTTTCATCCTAGAAGTCAGAAAGCTGAGGCAGGAGGATCATGACTTGAAGCCAGTCTGAGGTAAACAGTGAGTTCCTTCTCAAAAAGCAAACACACAACACAAACCCCAAAGATCAAAAGAGTTCAGTAACTCTGCCAACGGTCAGTTGGAGAACATGGATCTGACCCAGGCCAACTCTCTTCAACACCCAAGAGCTTCACCACCATGATAAAAACAGAAGTTTTATCATCCCCAGAGAGATTCTTTCAAAAACTATGTCTCCTTCCATTGGAAAAAGAACATACTGCATCTCAAAGCAAATCTTGA
The DNA here is from genome assembly GCA_004365215.1 of Cuniculus paca. Taxonomy (NCBI): domain Eukaryota; kingdom Metazoa; phylum Chordata; class Mammalia; order Rodentia; family Cuniculidae; genus Cuniculus; species Cuniculus paca. Next base: position 5,920 of record RJWT010022064.1, read on the forward strand.
GCCTTTACCAATTACCTACACACCGGGCAATTCCAAACCTGACACTAAAGTTGTCTTTTTGTGTGTGGATGAAGATGTCTAAGCCTTACCCATGTAATTGTAGTTGACCTGTCTTAACTACTGCTGGGCCAAAAAGTCATCCACTAACTCCCTACGGTTTGAAGCTCTGAGCAGGTTAAACTTCATCCTCCATGTGTAAGAGCTATTTTCCAGAAACATGCCAAGCCCACGGGAGGTTTTGGTGACTGGATATTTCAAAATACTTGACAGTACAGATTAGGCAAAATAAATCCTATTGTTTTTAGTCCTCGATATATAAAACAAATACAGCATCCTGTAATTGTACAAATTGGCTAAAACTGCAAACAGTAAGTAAACATTCTGGTGTTTCGAGTGAGGAAATGATTGTTTTCTTCTTAAGGGACACACAACAAATGGTGACTAGGTTCAACATCGGGACCATTAACCGCTTTCAGCTTCAACTGTGGGCCGTCCGTCCGTCGACAAATATTTACATGCAGAGTTCCTATCTGCTCTCTGAAGGTCTGTCTCGGCTTTTCGGCACTAACTTCTCAGCAGGTGTCCCAGGCTAAGCTACTAATAGTACACACGATTGTTTATTAAAGTGTCCTGGATGGGAAGCGTGGCTGGTTATTTTTTAATTAGGGTTGGAAACCCTATACTGTGTGTGTATTTAACCCCCTAAGGCCTGGAGCAAGACAGGGGCGCCGCGAAGGAGCCAGGGGTGCCGAGGGGGTGGGAGAGAAGTGAACCCCTCTTCCAGCGCCTCCTCCCCAGGTAACTCACCAGGATGCCCATCACGTCGGCCCACAGTCTCGAGAACGCCTCGGAAGAGCCTGCGTCTGGCTCGGGGTCCGGTTCGGGGTCCTGCGCGGGGCACCCCGCGCCCGCGTCCTGCTCCATGGCCGGTCCCGCGCGCCGTGCGCTGCGTCCCCGCGGCGCCCCGGCTCGGCTCCGTCCCCGCCCGCGCGCGGCGTCACCGGGCCGCGCCCCCGCGCCGCATGCCCGGGATGCCCACGAGGCCCCTCGCCCGCCCCGGCCCGGGCTCCAGGTGGCCCAGGGCAGCTAGGCTGACAACTCCAGAAACTTTCCCGGCCCGGTCTGCGCAGCACCGGGGCAACCGGAGCGAAGTCCGCACCACTGCCGCCGCGGCGGGGAGCTCGCTGAGCCCAGAAGCGCCGAAGCCCGACGCGAAGGCGTCGCTTCCTGGGACCGGGGACCGGCGACCGCGGCACGCGACTCCTGGATGCCGGCCGGTCCCCGCGGGGCCCAGCGGGGGGACGGCGGCGCCTGGGGACCTCGCGAGCAACTCCCGGGACCCCTCTCTTCAAAATGAGCTCTTCCAGCTCCACATGACTCCCTCCGCTCCGGGCTAAAGAAAGCGTTTAGCAACAAAAGGTGCTCTGATGTCCGGCTCTTTGCATGGAAATGAGCCACGGGCAAGAGAACAAATCGCCTGTTGAAAGAGCAGCGGCGCCGCGGCCTCGAGCCCGCGTACGTTTCCAATCACGCCGTTTACGGACCCAGTTTTGGTCCCAGAAGCTCTCGAAAGTTAATTTTGAAGCTTCACAAGTAGTCAGTGTGGGCACAATGCACACCTCGCCCCTGGGAAGTCGAGCGACCCCAAGAAATTACAACCCTGCCTTTGTCAGGCGAGACTTCGCTGAAAAACAAACGTGACCGCTTGGGCACGAGCCATTGTTTGGATCCACTGTGGCGTGGGGCATTTTGTCTCCTGAGCGTCCCCAGTGCTAGGGCTTCTCGCTCATTAGGGGCCAGGCGTCCTGCCTCTCCGAGGTTCCCCTACGTTAAGGACGCAGGCAAGGGCTAAATGGTGAAGGTTGGAGCGCTCAGCTCAAATACACTTGGGCCCTGTGTGTGTTTTTGCAAGTGGAAGACCCTTGAAGGATTTATTTTATGAGGGAAATAGCCCCGTAGAGTTTAGTTTTCCTTTTGTGATTCTTTCTTTTAAACCAAGGGAGAGAGTTTTCCCTGGGAGATGACAATACTTGTCACATTTGATTTGGTGGCTGATCACTTTGTGAAACAAGGACCCACAAGGAATTTGACCCTTGTTAAAGAGTTGGGGAGAGGAACAAATCAGATGAGGTGCCCCAGGGAGAGAAGATTCTCTCCTTACTTGCTACATTAGATTCTCTTTGGGTTTTTCTCTTTGGGGGGGGTGCTTTTTATTTTTGTTGGTGTTTTTCAGACAGGGTCTGGCTGTGTATTCCAGGCTGGCCTTGAACTCACTACGTAGCCCAGGCTGGCCTCAAACGTACGGCGAACCTCCAGTCTCAGCCTCCAGATGCAGACATGCGCGGACATGCCCAGCTCTTTAAAACCAACCAACCAAACACAAAGCCATCCATATAAAGACAGGAAAATAAGTAAATGTCAATAAAAAGTACATAGCCTTTACGGTTAACTGGGATATTGGAGAATTGCAACTAAATAGCCCCGCGGTACTTTTTCAAATTCAAAACTATGGTGAGACCAGTGCTGCTTCCATCCAGGGGCAGCTTGTTCTCCCGGTAAATACTTGGAGTCATTAGCAAGCAGGTCAGTGGGGCTGGGGCTAGGGTTGGGAGAAGGGCTGACTCTTCAGCACCAATCAGGAGTGTTTTCCTCCTGACTCAGATGACCTGGGGCAAAGCATTTGACCTTTCTTTGCTGCAGTTTCCTTGTCGGTGATGAAGCAAGGCCACGCTAATTGGTGCCCATTCCCTCAGAGGTAGTAGTGGTATGTTTTGAAGTCTTTTAAAGATAGGTTCAGTTTAACCACACACACACACACACACACACACACACGCACACACACACACACACACACACACACAAGAACCTTACCCAGCATTTTGGTACTTGTAGATATCAATACTCTAAATACTGCAAAATTCTAGATATTTAAGCTTCTTTTATACCCCCAGATATTCCAAAAACGTAAGCTTCTTTTCATGATGCTCCCTAATAAATAGCTGGGGAAATGACACAAAAATGATTTGCTGGAAAGTGTTGATGCATATTTGTGGTCCTGCCTAAAGTCACTTTCCTTCTACCAGAACATGAATCATTTGGTTGATCATTTTAAAAAAATGAAACTGAACTCAGCTTCTGTACTTATCAGCTTCCCTATATTAACTGAAAATGAGACTGATGACTGTCCCCAGAATTGAGTTTTTTCTCCTTTCTTCTAAAATTCCTTTAGGGGATTTTTAGCAGTTTTCTTTTCCTCATAAAAGAATCACTACTACTCTCATCTTCATCGTCACCATCACTACCACTATGCATAGTGTCTCTGGGGGAGTATCAGTTACCTCAGGGAAGTAAGTATCAGTTATGAGGGAATCTTGTCCCACAGAGGTGGAGAAGATCCTTGAGGAAGATATAGTTCAAATTCCTCCTTTACAGATGAATAAATAAGCGCTGAGAATGTGAATAATTGGTCCATGTGAACATAGCTATGTGGGCAAAATCAAAGAACAAGCTGATTATCTTAAAAGTTCTTTGATGGATATTGTACTACATTTGATTCCCACAAGCCTCTGCAAGCCCAAAAGTGCAGATATTCCACTGAAGATGGGCCTACAGACATCTTCTCTCCCTTTTTCCCTTTCCATCAGGGCTTTCTTTCACCTTGGTGGAATGGTGACATCGATTCTGTAGGCCCTGATAAATGTTTATCATAGCAGATAAATAATGCATTCACTGAGAACACTAATAATGCAGACATCTAATAAGTATTGCTTATTAGATACTCCTCCTTATCATATTGCTGCAGGTATGCGTGTACCACACATATAAACACGTATGCCCCCACAAATACAAATACAGTATGATACATGTTTGTACCAACTTGCTTTATAAAAAGTTCTTGCCCTGCTTAGTGGCATACACATATAACCCCAGCAATCTGGGAGAGACAGGAAGATCAAAAGTGTCAGCCTATCCTGGACAACTTAGTTTAGATAGACTCAAACGGTTTAAAATTTAAGAAGGGAGGTGGGGTAGGGAAGTAGCTCAGTGTTCAGTCCCAGATTTCAATTCCTGTTACTGAAAAAGAAAGTTGCTCTTACTATGGGTGAGAATTACAAAAGTTTAAAAGTCACTTGAGTAAAAGCCACAGGGTAGTTGGGTATACTTGCAGCCTACTAGGTCATTATGCCAACAAAAGAAAGGTAGGGACTGGTCTATTGTTTGGCAGTGTGCGCAATGGCATAGTAGTAAGCATAAATACAATGGGGACAAGAAAAAGCTGGGTTTGAATTTTTACTGGAGTTTCTGTAAGACATTTTCAAATTACTTCTTAATCTTCAAAATCAGCAAATTCTTTATATTTCACATAGTTAAGAGGTTCTGTGATGAGGCAAGAACCTCTACAATTAGAACTATGCCTCCTTGTTCCCTTTGTTCGTCCTTCCCCACTGGTTTGTCCTGTGATGCCATCTCTTTAAACAGGAAGTTTCCTTGTTCCTACCTAAATCTCTTGGCTCACAGGAGGGAGTAGTTGCTAGCCCTGGAATGTGGATGCTGAGTAATGAAGGTAAGAGTTTACCTCTCCTGAGCACAGTGGTAAGGCTGTCTGGGTTTTCAGTGACTGTAGTAACCACAACAACAGCAACGGCTGTCATTTTTGAAAACCTAGTCTCTGCTAGGCATTGTGCTGGAATTCTTAAAATTCATCAAAGCTTCTTAACATTCTCAACAGAACATAAAATGTCACACCATGTTTAACACTCTCGCCCAGCTCCCTCCCTCAGTTATATCTATCTATGTACTACTCAAGCTACCAACCTCGTCCTCACCATCATTCCCATCCAAACCATGCATAAGCCCTGCAGATTGTCTTCCTACCTCTAGTCAAATTCATCCACTCCTCTCCTTCACCACTCCCTGCACCTGAGACCATGCTGCTATCCTCTCCTATGATATTTTATCCAAAGCAGTGCTTCTCAAAGTGGAGACAGATACAAGCTTTAGCATCTGCTAAGAACTTCTGGAAATGCAAATTTCCACCCCAACCTCAAGCTGAGTTAGACACTAGGTGGCAATCTATTTTAATGAGCCCCACCTCCCCTGAGCTAGGTATGGAGCTATATGCCCATAATCCAAGCACTCTGGGAGGCTGAGACAGGAGGATTGTAAATTTCACCATAGCCTGGGCAACTTGGCTAGATTTTGACTCCAAATTTAAAAAAAAAAAAAAAAAGGCAGAGGATATGGATCACTGCAAAGACCCTGGTTCAAAACCCAGCACCACACAAAAACCAGAGCCCTTCAAAAGATAGCACTGTGTGTTCAAATCTGAGTCCTTGCAGATTTTGGGCAGGCCAGAATAGAAAAAGGAGCATTTTGTTGAGGCAAGGTGAAGTATTAACATAGAATACACTAAAAAGATATGCCAGTAGATTGGTTTTTAAATTTCGCTAGTGAAACAAATTGTCAAGGGACAAGTGAGAAGAAATTCCCAAATCAGAGATTCAGAGACACTTGGTTTTATTTACTTATATTTATATTTATTTTTATTTATTATTATTATTTTGGTACTGGGAATCATGACCTCGAAATCATGACCTCACACTTACCAGGCAAGCACTTGAACCGCTAGGCTAAATCCCCGGCCCTGATACTTGGTTTTAAAGGGCAAAATATTAAATATTTATATTAAAATACGTTCTTAACATGAATGGCACATGCTTTTGGAAGAGATCTTCATTTAAGTACTTATTTTTAAATTTTGTTTAAAAGCACATCTTCTGCTTACAGAAAAGGTTAAATCTGAAAGATTATAAGTAATCCAGTTTGTGCTTTACCGTACTTCCTACCACTGAAATTGAGCAATGAAAATAGGTAAGTTCATGTAGCTCTGCCAACAGTGGCAGCCCTCTGTGGCACGCCCACGTGGGCTTCCACAGTGCCTTGGGGACTGAACGCAAGGCAAGACTGGTCCCCTACGGCACTTTTCCCCATCACGATTTCCAGCTAATTTTTTTTTTCTTCACAAATGCCTCAAAGGTGATGGAAGCACAAGCAAAAGCATTACTTGTATAAAACCCACTTCACCAGGGAGTGTTTGGAAACAGATGAGAAAAGAGCCAGGACCAAACCAAGAGAAGTTAAAACAAACTGAAGACGTCCGCACGGCAGGCAGAGAAGGGCACAGCGCGTGGCTGCGCGTCGCCTTCCCCTGATGACCCGCGCTGCTCGCCCAGCCAGCTACGCGGTCCTCATCTGTGTCTGCGCTGTGTAAACCCCAAAGCTCTGCCTGGAAACCAGCCAGAGGACACGATAGCACTATGACAGATACTTCATTTTATACTATGGAGTCAGACTAGATGATTTACAAAGCCACGTGTAATTCTGGACTGTAAGGATTCTGAACTCAGACATTCTATTCAGTAACAAACACTCTATCCAGAAATGAGCCTTACAGACAAGAGGCAAACTTCTGGGGGGCTGTATACGGGTGCCCGTGAGGATCAAAAAACTATGCTACATGAATTGAATTCCACACTTGAGACAAAAAGCCAAAAGACTTCAACTCATCAAAAAGTGACTTTTGAATTAATATGAGAGCAGTCTTTCTATGGGAAACTATGAGATTATGTGAGAGGGATCTGGCATGGTGACATAAGCATGTAATCCCAGAGCTCCGGAGGCTGAGGCAGGAAGATTGCAAGTCTAAACCCAGTTTAGGCAATTTAATGATTTAGTGATACACTGTCTCAAAACAAAAAACAGTGAAGGGGGCTGTAGCTCAGCAAAGGCCCTGGGTTCAATCACCAGTACATAAGAAAAAAAAAGAATGAGAGAGAGAGAGAGAGAGAGAGAAAGAAAGAAAGAAAGAAAGAAAGAAAGAAAGAAAAAGAAAGGGAGACTTGGAGAAGAAAAGTTGTTTAGAATCATACTCTGATACTTAACTTTTTTTTTTGCTTAGGAAAGTATAAGAAAAAAAATGTGTTAATAAGAGATTGGAGATTATGTTAAATATTTCCAAGCTACATGAGGTCAAACTTAAAAGCACAGAGGGGAAATGCCCAACACTCACACTCATTCATCAATCTTGCCTATTTTATAAAATTTGCCTATACAAATGCCTACTTGGCTGTCTCCGTTGCCTAAACATGGTTGTGGAAAAAGTGTTTTTCCATTAAATTTAAAAGCTCCAGTAAAAACTGTAGCTCTGCTTTTTTGAGGTGCCATTGTGTTAAGGACAACGACAAAACAGTCCTCTTCCAGAATAAATCCCAGTACACACAAGAGATTGTTACCCAGAATCTTTCCCAGAATTGGAGTGTTATCCAGAGTACTTTAGTTCAACGGCAGCAACAAATTTATGATTAACGATTTTGATGTAAGAGTACTGAAATAGAAAAGGAATTGAGTTGCGTATAACATTCCCGGAAAAACATGTGTTCATTCACCACAACAAAGGAAAGTGTGATGCCCTTTTTACTGCTCACTTTTTAAAAGACTGATAAATTTACTGTATAAATTACTTGAGGAACAACTGCGAGTCCTTTTCCCTGCCCAGCCCTGATAGTAACTATTGCTCTGCTTTGTTCTATCTTTTAGAGAGGGGTTTAGATTTTGGATCACAAGGAACAAGATTTGTGTACTAGTAAAATACATCTGCCAGATATTACAAAGAGACACTCCTATTCTTGTTCCTGGGGGAAAAAAAAGGAAACTCAACTTTTTCTCTAGCTGTAAGATTCTACTACTTTAGAATCTCAGCAACACAGATCTTCCTTCTCGATCTGACTCCCTTCCTTCCCATGCCAGTAAGTTTTTCCCTCCCACAGTTGTTCAGAATTCCCTCCTGGGTACTTTCTTTCAAATTGCATTTCCGGTGACACACATAGATGCCTGGACACAGTTATATATGGGTACATGTGCATGCACGCACACTTACACACACAAACACAAAGGCTCAGTTATCAGTTTTTCTGAGCTGCTTTACACAATTGAAGATATAAATACATGAACTCTGAGAACTCGTCCAATGAGGGGGCACAATGGGAATGTGTCAATGAGGGTCTCACATGTGGAGACAGAAGGTCCAAGTGACAGGACATGGGGGGCAGGGCTACTTCTTTAAATAGAGCCTAGGTCAAGCTTGGCGAAACAATTATTCCCTGTTTAGGGAAATACATAACATGTGCTGCTCCTATGGGTAGTTCTGGCGTGAATAGGGTTGGAAATTTAAACAAAATATTAATATGAGTAAGCAGGCACCAGATTTTTATGCACCATTTCCCTTACGATGAATGGAAATATTTTTTAAATGGACTGTGTGGTGGATTAACTAATGGTCAACTTGGAACGTCCACTGAAATGAGTCAGCGTGGTTCTGGGCATGGAAGATCCACCTGAGGATTGTTGCCAAAATTATATAAAAGAAGAACTAGAGGGGAGGATTGCAAGCTGTTGATTTTCCTGGAGAAGCTTTCCGGGGCTGATTTTTCTGATAGAAACTCAACTGTTCTCATCCTCACAGGAGCTTGGGTCCTCACTGTCACTGGGGATGGCTGCTTCAGGGAGCTCAGGTCTTCGCCTTGAGCACAGCTTCCTGGCTCTAGTGCAGATCCCTCTGCCTTCTGGCCAGATCCTTCACCACCCCCCAACCCCCAACTGTCTAGCTTCCACCACTGGCCTTTAGTCCTTCCCAGTGCAGATCCTTGATATGGACTTCCATGATACATTGCTGTGGGCTCTAGGCCTTTGACTGGATTCTTCACATCTCTAATGCTAGGACAGATCTCTTACATTCTTCTGCATTTGACTTTTTGGGTGAGAACTATAAAATAACCCTATAAATTATGTGTCCTATGTTAAATCTATTCTTTTGCAAACTCTGACTACAACAGACTGTTTATGCATCATTTTCCCCTATGCCTTATAAATGAGGCAACTAGGTGCTAGCTACCCTTTTTATCTAATGAATGTTCTCAAGAATCATATGATGTTGATTCCAATAGCAAAGAGAGACTTAACAAAGACCTCTTGTTCTAGAAACAAGGTCATGTGGACAGTCTATCCATTAAGAAAAAGCCTATTTTGCTTCCAGGGATCACCTATTGAGGCAGGAAATCCATCTTTCGGCCAGTGAACTAACATCTGGCCTAAGTCTTCTAGGCTGAAATGTCAATTTCCTGATTTAAATGGAACACACATGAAAGTACAAAAAGAAAAATACAAATCTTCACTTGCTAAATCAACAGAAGCCTAAATAAGGCTCCAAAAAAAAGATAGAGCTACTCATTATTTATCAAAAAGGACAAAACCAGTAAAGAACTTGTATGAAAATTTTATTTCATTCTATAATAACTCAAAGATAAATGAGCAAAAGGGCAAATCAATCATTCAGTGGTAAACACATAAATACATTTACTTTCATCTAAGCCAAGTAATCATAATTCATGATGATTCATTCTAGGGTGGGCAAAGATTTACTTTTTTTCTTTTTCTTTTCCTTTGGGTGCCGGGGATTGAACCCAAAGCCTCATGCATTCTAGGCACGCGTTCTACTGCTGAACTACATCTCAGCTCCAAGGTTTACTTTTGTACTATGAAAAAGGGGGCAAGGGAGGAGCTTACTAACTTCATTAACAAAACACTTGAATGAGAGAACTGGCAGATGTCTAGGCAACTTAGGAAAATAATCTTTTAGAGCTTCTTGAAAGTATCATGAAACAGTTCATGTTTAAGGGTGGGAGTACAGTTCAGTAATAGAGTCCAGGCTTAGTATGAGCAAGGCTTTGAGTGTGCACACACACGGGTACACACCCACCCATACACACACACACACACACACACACACACACACAATTTGCCACTCAGTTTACCTTTTTTTCAGTACTAGGGATTGAAACCAGGGTTGTCATACTGAGCTATATTCTCAGTCCTTTTCTTTTATTTTGAGACAGGGTCTCACTAAGTTTTGTTTTGTTTTCGTTTTTGTCTTTTGGAGACAGGGCCTCCCTGCACAGTTCAGGCTGGCCTTGAGCTCATTTTATAGCTCAAGCTGGCCTCAAACTCTCAGTGATCCTCTTGCCTTGTCCTTCTGAGTGCTGGGATTACAGGCGTGTGCTACTACTCCTGGCAGGGTCTCATTAAGTTCTGAAGTTGCCCCGGACGGGCTCAAACTTATGATCCTTCTGCCTCAGGCTCCTTGTGTTTTGGGACTATGGACATGTACCACCCTGCTTAGTTTCAATTTACTTTTTATATTCTTTGAAAATATTCCATAATTTTGACTAGTTTTTATTCTATCAAGATAAATTGTGGAGATTTTATTTTGTCCATCCACCATTCATTCATTCATTCATTCATTCATTCATCCATTCATCCATTCATCCCTGTAACAAACAACAATTGAGTGCCGTATGCCAAACCCATATTAGGTGTCTGTATACATAGGACTGTTTTCAGGATGAACTAATCTATGAAGCAAGACAGAAAAGTAAATGCTAAGCAGTAAAGAGGAGCCAGCTAGGTAGGGAATGGAAAGGTCCATAAAGAAGGTTACCCCTCGCTGGACATGGTGGTGCACACCTGTAATCTCAGCACTCAGGAGGCTGAGACAGGAGGATCACTGTGTGCTCAAGGCCAGCTTGGGCTAAAAGTGAGTTTCAAGGCCAGCCTGAACTACATAGTGAAACCCTGTCTCAAAAAGACCAAAAAAAAAAAAATGGTGATTCCCAGAAAGGGTTTCAAGAACACACAATTCATCAGCCACTCAATGAAGTAAAAGGAAAGACTTTCTAGGCAAAAGGGAAAAGCTAGAGGAGCTAGAGTATAAAGACTAGAGAGGTGGGTGGAAACAGGACAGGAGATGCAGGAAGCAGAGTATGGATGGCCCGCCTGCGTGCCAAGCTAAGTGCGAGGGTGGTAATACGTCTACACCTTCTCATGCATGCTTCGCTGCAACTCTACCCTTTAATTTTAGGATGAAAACCAAGTCATAGTAGTACTGGGGTGTAGCTCAGTGGCAGCGCATATGCAGACTCCTGGATTAGATCCCAGGACCACAAAAAATAAATAAAAAGAAAAGAATAAAAAGGAAAGAAAGCAGAATAGCCCCTGGTTTTCAATCCCTAGCAACACACACACACATACACACACACGCATGGGCACCAAATAATAATTTAAAAGAAGAGTAGTAATGCAAGTGTGTAATAAAATGATTGTATCTTGCTAGTTAATGTAATAAAAGCAATATGAAATAACTAAGGGATTTAAATGAGGAAGTATTAATCTCCCTGACTTAGGCTCATTTAAAAATTAATGGCAGGGCTGGGGATCTAGTTCAGTGACCTAAGCGCCTGCCTGGCAAGCTCGAGGTCATGAGTTCAATCCCCAGTGCTGCAAAAAAAAAAAAAAAAAAAATTAATGGCAAGAGAGAGCCCT
>RJWT010022065.1:0-17349 GCA_004365215.1 Cuniculus paca
TGTTTTTGCATTAGGCTCAGTCATTTCTAGGTGCCATCATTGTGCTGCTTCTGGAAGCAACTTTCCCTCTAATTTATGCCCCGATACAATGGGCATTGGGATAGAAACAGCCAAGCTGATTTTTTTTTGTTCTTTGTTCTTTAATAATCAGAAATAGGTATTGTTGAGAACTTGATATTCTCCCTCCCCTATGCTGGGGATCAAACCCAGGCCTCACATGTGCAGGGCAGATAGCACTGGGCCACACCATCCACCCCTTTGATGGATTGACTCTCTTGTAGATTCATGAGCTCAGATTTGTGTCATCGACTTTGGTTGCTCTTGGGCCATTGTGGCTCTTTTCTCATTCGTTGGTTCATATTGTTAAAGTTTATAGGAGATTGCTGTGCTATTACATACTTTCCCAGAGCCAGTGGAGGACTAGGGCTATTGTCCTTGAAGTTATACCACACAGTGTTATCAGTTCCCAGTAGGTTGCAGGACCTGGATGCTAACCCAGGCGCTCTGGCTCCAGGGCCTGTGCTTGTAACTGCTCTGCTACCTTGGGCATTTAAATTGCTTTTACTTTTCCCTTTTATAAATAATTCTAACAGAAAATCACTCTGCACATAACTTTTGCATTTTAGTATTACATTTTTAGAACAGCGTGGTAGGGGATCCTGATGGTAGACAGCTGAGAAGAAAGTATTTGGAAAAAAGTAGTATGTGGCACTACTACTACTCCATTATCTTAGTTACTGATGAACTGCTGTGGTTAATGTGGAAAAATGCATATTTTATTCTTTGTCTGGAGGGCTTATGAGGATGGAGTTACATGTTTCTTGACTTCTAAAATGCATACATTCCAGCTGGGCAAGTGGCACATGTCTATAATCCCAGCACTGTGGGATTACATATTTGAGCCCAGCCTGGGCAATTAGCAATTTAGCTTAATAAATAATAAAGATTTGTGGCTGTAGCTCAGTGTGGTCTAATCCCCAGTACCCCCCCCAATAATTGTATTCCAATTTTTTTTTTTTTACCATTCCTTTAAACCAGAATATTTTTGTAACTGTGTGCACAGTTAAGGTAGCTACTTGTTTTCTTCTTTTTCTCTTGAAAAGTCTTTATATCCCTGATACGTTATAACTTTTGTGAAGCCTGGGATCCAAGGCTTGTATACTTTTTTTTCCTGTACTGGGGGTTGAATCTAGCTAGGCCTTGCACATGCTAGACAAGCCTTCCACCACTGAGCTACATCCCCAGCTCTGCGTTTTTTATTTTGAGACAAAGTCTCACTAAATTGCCTGTGCTGGCTTCAAACTGATGGTCCTCCTACTTCAGCCTCTGGAGTAGGTGAGATTAAGATGTACAGCACCATGCCTGTGTACTAGCTTTTAAAGATCAAGATAAAAAGATTGAATAAAACATTTTATTTTACAGACATACAGTCCCCTGATGCTGAATATGTAGATTTGCTCCTTAATCCTGAGCGCTACACAGGTTACAAGGGACCAGATGCGTGGAAGATATGGAATGTCATCTATGAAGAAAACTGTTTTAAGTATGTGTCATTTTCATTTAGAAATTCTTGTAAAACATGATTTCTCTTTATAAACACATAATCAAAATTATAATGATTTAAAATTCATCTTTTTTGAAAAGACATAGAATAGATCTAGACCTTTATGAGAGTACAGTGGGTACTTAACAAATGTTCCTGAGTAGATTATAGAGTCTCATTTTGTAGATGAAGTAACCTGGATCTGGGGAGATTTGCTTCACTTCCCATTATCCAGGTCAGATAATTAGTGGCATGGGCTGGGGATCTAGCTCAGTGGCCTAAGAGCCTGCCTGGCAAGCGCGAGGTCGTGAGTTCGATCCCTGGTGCCACACACACACACACACACACAAAAATAATAATATGATAATTAGTGGCAGAGGACAGACTAGAATACACAACACTTTCTCTTTTTTGTGCCATGTGCTGTCCTTTCTATGGCTGTAGTTATTTCAACCTGCTTTAACATTAAAGTTAAATTGCCTTCAGAGAATAGAATAAAATAGAATAAAAGGTAACCTTATTTTGCACTGACCATATGCCAGGCATTGTGTTCTGCATGTTACATGCATTTCCTCCTGTAGTTCTTACAGTGACCTGGGTTAGTCATCACTATTTTACAGATAGGAAGTCTGAGATTTGGGAAGTGAAGTCATTCCATTCAATGGGAAGGATCTGGGAAGCGGCAAGGCCCACTGTATACTCCTAACCTCTGCAGTGGGAGCAGTCACTCGGTGACTGAGGGGTGCCTCGGGTTAGTCACTTACAAACCTCAGGTTCTGAACAGGGCTAATTGGTTTTTGGAAAAAATTTCTGTGTGTGTATATGTATGTATGTATGTATACAATGCTTTCTCAGAGATTAAAGGCAATTCTAGAAAACTCTTTGGAGTTTCCAAGTATGAGGATAATACATTTTACTTCTTTTCTCTTCTGTCTCTTGTTTTGACTTGAATAATTTCTCTTGTTTGGAAAGTCAAAACTTTCCATTATTAATTAATTTCTGCCATGCATTGTATTTAAATTCTCTTGAATACTATTAGGAATGTTTGGTTTAGTGACTTAAAAGTTTATTTTAAAGAGTTTTTTTTTTTTTTTTTGGTTTTTAGTGTGAGTTAAGTCTATAAAACAGATTTGTTAGATTTGCATTGTTTTATAGTTATTTTCTAATTCATATCCTGATTCCCATATTTTTAAGAATATAAAAAATATTATATTGTTAACATAATCACTAAATAATATTTATTGTGCTAAAATATAGCTTATATTTTTTCTTGAAATGTCTTAAGTTGTGCAAATTTTTAAAATTTAAATTATGAATATTAAATACTAATGGCTTTTTTGGGGGGAGGAGGGAGACTTTAAAGGCAATTAAATAATGTATTAATTCTCCAGAAAATTTCTGGCTGTGTTTTCCTGTTACGAAAAACTTTTATTCAAATCATAACAAATTTGATGTGTTTAAGATTATATAAGTATAAAATAATCTATCAGTATTTTTTTTCACAGCTGAGTTTTAATGCTTATAGTGGAATGTTTATATTTTTGGTTGTCTTTCAGTTAAATGTATACTTTGTGGTGTACACACATACATATTAATAACATATATAAAAAAACATATTAGTAACTAGTGGAGGAGCGCTCGACTGGTTATTTTTCTTCTTTTGTTTGAAGATGTGATTAGGAAATGATGGGCTGGCTGTTACACCAGTAATAGATCAGGAGCTATTTTACTAAAACAATAGCCAATAATGTCTAATGCAATTAGAGAAAATTAAATATTTTATAGTCCCAGTAAAATGGTTTGATGTTGGATATAGTCATTAAGTAACTTCCTGAGATAATACCATCTTATTTAAATAATTATAACATGACCGGTAACATACTTGTGTTTTATACAGTACTTCTAATTATTTTGTTTTCTAGGCCACAGACAATTAAAAGGCCTTTAAATCCTCAGGCTTCTGGTCAAGGTGAGTTACTTACCTGCGTCATTATGTTATTTATCAGCCTGTGAACTTTGGTTGGAAGGAAAGGGAAGCCAAGATAAATGGCAAGAACCACAGTCCTGTGTCCACAGAAGATGGGCCCCACCCTGCAAAGCTGTATGTAAGGTGTGTTTTTATACTGAAGTTCATGGTATTATACTAATGTAAGATAAAATTAGGATATATACTGTTCTGTGTACTTTTGCATACACACTAATTGGTGTGTTCACTAATTTCAGTTTTTATTCATCTTCCAGATAAGTGAATATCCAAAAAATTCAGAATTTCCTCAAAACTTGATATTATACTTAGATTTCATATATTGGGAGTCTGATTTCAAATTTACATGTATATTTATATCTCCTTAGCATTTTTCATTTTTCCCTTCACTCAAGGTCTGGCCCAAATGCTGCCTTTTCCACAACTTTCCCTGGTCCTCATGAAGTCACTTTATAACGTGTTCGTATTCTCACCCAGCCTTCTTTTACTGGGTATATTGTTATTTATATACCTAATACTCTACCCGAGATTCTGGGAATATGGGCAGCATTTATCTTTTTCATCCCTTTCTGTAGAGCCTGATACATCATATATGGAGAAGTCTTTTAGGTAAATTATCAGAGATTGCTGTCCTCAGTGAATGGTCTTGTCTACCCTGGCAAAAGTCATTTGTTCTTTCCACAGATGATTATTCAGCATGTACTCGTGCTACCCGCTATGTGGGTGACAGAGAGTGCAGCTGAAACCCCGAACCCTGCCTAGTCAGTCACAGGCAGAATGGATTGTTGAATATGCAGTGTCAGTGATGATCTGCCTTGTTCTGAGCAAAATATACACCCCATTCTCTCTCAGCATGTGGTTACTGATAAAATCTTCATTGTGCTTTTAGCAAATGTGTAAAGTTATAATTTTTAAAATTTATTTGAAAAGATGCTGATCTCATACAGTCAATAAATATAAATTTCTCCTATAAGGCAATGAGGTCGCATCATTCTGTAAATGTTGACTGACTTAGATTAGGTAAGCCTTTTAAACAAGGCTTTTTGGGTTTGCAGAGTCATGTACAGTGACTAAGTGGAAGCTATTGATTTAATAGCAGATGAAATGCAAATTCATAGATAAGTAGAGGTCTTTACTATGAACTCACATTATGGGTTGATTCATTGACAGCCCTGCCTTACATTAAAAATAAATGGGAACTGGGCATGATGGCTCATGCCTAGAATACTGGTGCTCTGGGAAGCTGAGGCAGGAGGATCCCAAGATTGAGCCCAAATTGGGCAACTTGCTGAGACCCTGTCTCAAAATTAAAAGCAAAAAAACAGCTGGTGATATAGCCCAGTGAGAAGGCCCTGGGTTAAATCCCCAGTACCACAGGGAGAAAGAATAAAAAAGATAAATGAGAATAATTTAAATGTTTATCATTAGGGAACTGGTTAAATGAGTTCTATAAAGTCACATAGTAGAATACAGCCATAACAAATGTTGCCATAAATTTGTATTTATTTAAATAAAAAATGATTAATAGCACTAAGTAGCATGCTGAGGCAAAGCAGGGAGAATCAAACCAACATGTATGTATGATACAATTTTATAAGAACATTATTAATACAGCCTCTACCCACACACAAAGAAAAAGGACATTTAACAAAATATAAATGGCATTTATCCTGGGGTGGTGAGCTATGGACAATTTTTATCTGTCTTTTTTGTGAACATGTATTTGTAGTAAGTATATATTTATAATGATGGCATTAAAGAAAAATGAACAAAAGATAATCTTTCATCAATAAGCAGCTACTTACAAACTGCTGCATTTTGTGTGTGTGTGTGTGTGTGTGTGTGTGTAAGTGTATGTAATTTTAATTTTATCATATTTGAACTGTTCCTAAGGTTAAATCTTACAATATCAGTCTGGAGATTTCAAGCAATAATGTAAATCTTCAACAGAAGTTATGTTGTAGCTTTAGGACAATAACTGTAGAAAAAGGTCTCTGGCAGCCAAATAAACACAAGTCCTGAAGCTATTTAAGAGTACTCTCAGATGCAGGACCAGATTTCTTGCTCTCGTCAGTCCATATTGAATCTTGGTGAGCCGAAGCTCCTGGTGGATGCCCCTGGCCATGTGTCAGTCCGTCATCCCAGGCAGCATTCCTGTCCCCACTAGATGCAGTGCAGTCCTGAGCATCTCACCTGCAGACTTGTATGGTGGGCTAATAAACTGAAATGACTCGTGTTCAGAAAGTCTTATTTTTATGAAAGTGTAGCATTATAAAAGGGGCAGATGGGAGTTTATAATAAACATTTTGTTTTGTTCTGCTTTTCAGGAAAAAACAAAGGTAAGTAACTTTTTTCTCATGTTATACATACGTATTTGCTTATACATTAGGATATTTATTTTAAAGAACAATTTTTTTCTTCCCACTTTTGAGACTCAAAAAAACTGAATTTTTATTTCTTTATAATTCAAGAGGTAATATTACAGGTTAAAAGAAAATGATTGTGTCTGGGTCCTTTTTAGCATTTTTGTTTGGTATGTTTTTTTATGTATTTAGGGTAGATTCCTTTGTCATGTTTGCAACATGCAATATGCATTTTACCCGGTTTTTGTTTGCATTTTGCCTTTGTATAAAATTTTCTATAAACATTTTAAATTTTTATATAGTCCAATTTATAGCTTATTCTCTTTGTCATTGCTTGTATTATTTTTATGCTTAGTTGGGATTTATTTTTAATATCACTGTAAGCAACTGTAATAAAACATAAATAGTATTTACTGTAGTAAATAAAACAATGCAAAAAAAATAATGCATTTACCATCTGTATAGCAAATATATACATGAATCTTTGAAGTTATAGTTTCTTACATATTTTATAGATTTCAAACAAAACATTTTCTTGTACATACAGAATTGTTCTACATTTTTGTCATTTTGATAGTTGTTATTTTACCATGTTAACTATACCATGTTACATGATATTCTATCATATTAACTTAGACATTCCTGTACATTTTTATTATTTAGGTGCTTAAAACGTGTAAAACAATCATCTTTCTAAAATTTATTGGTATCTCTCCATTTTTAGTTATTTCAAATCAAGTCTAAAAACAAAATTTCTAAGTCTATTAAAAGTGATCTTATTAGGGCATACAGTGTAAGAGATAATTGATTTTTGTAACAGTTCTATAAATTGCTCTTTTGAAATAGTGAATGGGATGAAATACAATCCGCTATGTAGAAATAATATACCTCCAATGCTGTTTTATAATTTTTATTTTTCTGGTTTAAAAAGCATATAATGAGTCTTTAATTTTTATAGCATGAACTGCTATCTAGGTTAGGCATTTTCCCCCCCTTTTTTTTTTTTTTTTGTCTTTTTGAGACAGGGTCTCGCTATGCAGTTTAGGCTGACCTTGGGCTCACTTTGTAGCCCAGGCTGGTCTCGGCTACCACTCCCCGCTTATTTTCCCATTTTTTGATTGCTTTACCATTTAAATTCTGTATTTTGGCATCATATAAAACAGTGTATCCAGAAAATGATGAGCCCATGGCTGCCTAGTGTGCACAGCAGATTGGTGCTTAGTTGAGTCTGTACCATTTCTTGTCTTCTTCCTTTGAAGAAGCTGCAAATCAGATTTGAACCTTTAGATTATGTAATCTTTAAAACACTGGTACAGATTTTCTATAACGTGGCGTAACACTTGTCTCTTGGCATTTTTATTAACTTGTCACTTATTTTTCCTTTTAGAGAACACGTTTTACAGTTGGCTAGAAGGTAATTAATGAAATATTTTTCTCTTAAAATCATGAAATTAATTAATCTACCAGATTTACATAAGAAATTTTATTTCTAAATCATTCACTCTTTTTAGGCCTCTGTGTAGAAAAAAGAGCATTCTACAGACTCATATCTGGCTTACATGCAAGCATTAATGTGCATTTGAGTGCAAGGTATCTTTTACAAGGTAGGTGATGTTTACTTTTATTTACTTCTTCATGCTTATTTTCAGGCATTCTTAAATCCTTCATGGTATTTATCTGAATGGGAAAACACAGACCTTCCTAAATATTAGGCTATAAAAATTCCTTCTTAAATGGTAGTAATCAGGAATATGAGAACTGTAGACACAGTTGAATAGCTCAGCATATTACTAACTCCTTACCTTCTTTTAAGAAACTGCTTAAAATGACACTTTGGAAATATTACTTTCTTTTGATATGGGAATTAAACCAGCTCCTAACAGTGGTTTGTTATTTGTTAGATATGACATCAGAGCCTAGGTTCCAGCTTAGGGGAAGCATTTTCTGCTGTTCTTTTTCTTTTTTTCTTTTGGTACCTGGGATCAAACTTATGACCTTGCACTTGCCAGCACTTGCTTATGCTGCTGAGCTAAATCCCTGGCCCTTTCTACTGTTCTTTATGCTTCAGGGATACTGCTGATAAATGAGACCATGCTTAATTTTCATCTGTAAATACTTCTTCTGAGAATTAGAGGATTTTACTTCTTGAGAACAAAAGAATAACTTTGACTTGAAATAATCCTTCAAACTTGTTAATAATTTCAGATAGTAATTTTTCATTTATATATTTTGATTTTATGAATATGTTTATGGTTAGAAATGTGATTTTAATTCAAACTACTTTCTCTGTAAAACAGTGAATTCAGTTTTGCTTTTTTTTCTTTTTTTTGCGGCACCAGGACCTCATGCTTGCCAGGCAGGTGCTTAGGCCACTGAGCTAAATCCCCAGCTCTTGTCTTTTTGAGACAGGGTCTTGCTATGCCATTCAGACTGGCCTTGAGCTCACTTTGTAGCCCAGGCTGGTCTCGAACTCACAAGGATCCTCCTGTTCAGCCTCCCGAGTGCTGGGATTACAGGCGTGTGCCACCAGGCCCAGCTTCAGTTTTACTTTTAAGGCTGGATTTCAGAGGATAAAAATGTTAATACAGAATTTTTAAAGAGTAAATTATAAAAGCCAGTTTTCTTGGAGAGATATATATGTGTGTGTGTGTGTATATATATATATATATACACACACACATAACAAAATGAAATTAACTTTATAAATAACCTAATATAATAAAATGAAAATTATTTAAGTAAAATTTAGTTTTTAGTATTTTTCTCTTCCTAGATACCTGGCTGGAAACAAAGTGGGGACACAACATTACAGAATTTCAGCAGCGGTTTGATGCAGTTCTGACTGAAGGAGAGGGCCCAAGAAGGCTTAAGAACTTGTATTTTCTCTACTTAATTGAATTAAGGGCTTTATCTAAAGTGTTACCATTTTTTGAGCGCCCAGATTTTCAGCTCTTCACTGGAAATAAAATTCAGGATGCAGAAAACAAAATGTTACTTCTCGAAATACTTCATGAAATCAAGTAAGTTATATTGCAACTTACACATTAACAGATATGGTATCTAAATGGTATCTAAAATTAAATTCTTAAATATTTATGTGGAGAAAGGAAAAGTATGTGAAAATAATTAAAAGCCAGTTCTGCTCATGAACTTTCAGGATTCAGTTTTGTTTTTGTTTTGATCTGTGTACCAAAAATACACATTTTTAACTTTAAGAGCCATATTTTTGTATGTGACACTTGCATTATTTTTGTGTTTAGTTGAACAGATTGAGTTTGGGGCCAAACCTCTACTATGTTGTGCAGTTAGCATTTATTTGAGAAAATAATTTGTTTGCATGAAAGTGTTGGTTTTACTCTTTTCTGCTCTGTTTTAATTTTATTATTTACCACTAGCCATCAAAATATTGTATTAGCAGGACTTTTAATGTTTATAATGCACGAAAAAAAATTTTTTTTTCTAAAATGCAGGTCATTTCCTTTGCATTTTGATGAGAATTCACTTTTTGCTGGGGATAAAAAAGAAGCCCAAAAACTAAAGGTAATTATTTTATATTTTAACTTAATTGTTAGATATAAAGTGATTAACACATATGCAGCTATGAATATAATACTCATGTATCTCTCATAAAGTAGAGAATATGTATTATGTTCAAGAATATGTATTATGTTCAACGTAACAGCTAGGTACTGGGGGATAGCTCAGTGGTAGAACACCTACTTAGCATGCTTGAGGGCCTGGGTTTGTCCTCAGCACCAAGAAAAAAAAAGAAAGAAAAAGAAAAAAAAAATCTCAAAACAGAACAAAAACCCCCACAACACAAAATAACAAGCTATGTATTACCGTACCCTGTATAGATGGCTTTCACATTTATGGCTTTATGTAATAAATAGTGTTTATAAACTAGAATGTCAGTGGCAGTTTTAGTCTTATCTTTTTGCTGAAGAAAATTCTGAAAATGGTATTGGTTAAATTAAAAGATGGTGTTTATGAGTAGCAGGCACTGTGTGGTGTTTTGTCAGCCAATTTACTCACTGAGAATGAAAGGCAGGTCAAGATGAAAGTATGCAGCAGTGGGAGGGACAGAGCTGATGCCTCACAGAATGAAGGGGGTCTGGTCATTATCTTGCTTCTTAAAGAGGGGTCTGACCTCAGATAAGACTAGTGTGTATAGTTTCCACCAAATGCTATACAGGTAAAATGTTCTTCTGAAGACTTACTAAACACTATGTGTGGAACGTGATATTTGCCATTAAAGGGAGACACACTTCTTACCCTCAGAGGATTTCCAGACTATTTGGGAAAGTGGGTAAAATTATATTACTGTTGTCTTTACCAGACTATTGGTCAGTAAAGGGAGTAGGCCCTTAATACCATGGGCTTGATCTGATTTTATTGGAATATTTATAACTATCTTCCTGTTATTCTTGGTTTCTATGATGAAGAAATTGATTTTAGGCAGCCTGCAAAAGAAAGTGCTGTTAGATAATAGTTATTCTTGCCCTCTCATCTGTCTTCTACTTAAAGCATTTTTGCTATAAAAACATACCTCAGTGATTATATAATCTCCCAAACAGCTTCCAGGAACTGGAAGCTTGAGGGGGAAGATGTTGCAATAAGACTTATTTTTTGCCTACTATTTTCAATATGTGTCTTATTTTTAGTACACTTGCTGGTTTATTGGAGTTTTTTGGCATCAGCCCTTTTTAGATTTTGTAAATTAGAAATATTTCTCACAATGTTTTAATTTGATCAAAACTCCCAAATGCCTAGCTTTCATGTTCTATGAAGTTTGTATGCAGAGTCTTTACCTAACAGAATTTTTCTGAATCTAATTTTAGAGAAAAGAAGTTAAAAAAAAAAAAAAAGCACATGAACATCATAGATTTCCTTTTTTTTTTTCCTTCTAAAAGTACTTTGTGGCAAACATCATTGAACAATCATATTTATAAACACACAGTCTTAATTGTGATTCCTTTATACTAAATATATGACTAGAAATAGAGGATTTACCTGAAAGAAATATTTAGTGTTCAATTAAAAATAGAGTAGGGTCTCACTTGAAAGCATATAAAAACATTTGAGAATTTGGATAGGAACTGGTCAGTTGATTTCTCTGAGTATAAATCACAGCGTATAACCAGAGTATATTTCGTTATTCTGCCAAGTAACTGTAATTAAAAATAATTAAAAAGCTGGCTGTGGTTACACACATCTACTGTCCCAGCTTCTCCTGAGGCTAAGGCAAGAGGCATTTGCTCAAGCCTGGGAGTTTGAGGCTAACATGAGCAACAGTGTGGGACCCCATTTCTTTATAACAGACACATAAAATGGTGACCTAAAACTGTATACTTGTACAAGGAAAATTTGTCAGTTTGTTAGGTTCTGGTTATTTTGAGGATCCTAAATTTTCTGAGATAACCAAGATAAACTCAGGTTACTTACTGTACTTGTTATTTATGGAAGTTGCAGGGATTTTTTTCCTATTCTCAATCTAGCCTGTGAAGTTGGTTCTAGCCTGTGGTCACCAGGCAGAAGATAGATGCTATTTTTTGCACTTGGTTTGAATTCTGCAGTGTTTACTGGGCTGTGGAAAGCAAGCATACATGCTTTCTGTACATGACATGTAAAGATTGACTCAAGAGCTGCTACCTTCAAATGACTAAATTAACATAGATTTGAATACTGAATTTGGACAGTGTCTACAGAAACAAGCATGATCTTCTAGAACACGGGCTTTCAGCCTTTACAAGTATTAGAGTCTCTTAAAGTCAAAAACTTCTAAAGCTTTTTTCCTCATGAGTATATTTTTAGTATCTATTGATTGCGAAAGTATATAATTGCTCAAAAGCCACTGTGCACTTGGTAATATCTTAAAGTAAAAGTTGTATTTTATTGCTCATAACATTTATATCCATTTGGATATTTATAGATCCTATGTGGGAAATATTTATTCTATCTCTATAATCTTAATATGGATTTTGTAGACTCTTAACAGCAATTAAATCCTCTAGAGGTCTGTAGCTGCAGGATGAGGACATGTGCTTTACAGTCATTTTATTGCTCCGTTTGAAGTGTGATTTTTCTTTAAGTCAAGGTCGAAACACTAGTTTAAGGGACACCTTAAATCATGAAATCTATCTGGAGTAATAATAGATAGTTTTTTTGAACAGTAGGCTTCAAATTAAACTATCTCTTACTGAACAGGCACAGAGAATATTAATATGTGGAAACAGTATTACTAGTTTGGGCCTTCTGTGAAATAAAAGATCTTTTACATGTTATGATTGTTTCCGAGTCTCAAGTTGAATAAAGCATCAGGAGAAAGTCTGTCTCCAGAATAAACTTAGGACTGCTTTGAATGTAGTGGATGTCACGACATTCTTTGAATGTAGTCTTTGGTTATTTATTCAGTGCTGGGTCTGTGGTCCTGTGTTCCTGTTTGACCCCGTGTATACTTCAGCACATTTTATGTTTTTTAGATTACAGACCAAGTAGGATAATTGGTGTTATATCTGGAATGTTGCTTTTCTGCTTAAAATTCTGGAGGCTTAGGATTCCACTTAGGACCAGGACAGAGTGAATTCCTTGGAGGATCAATTAATAATTTCTACTGTAGTAAAAGAAGGATGTATTTTTGGCTTCCTTTCTTTTTATTCCTTATTCCTTAAGGACATAGACTACTTCTGGGTGAGCTGGATGCATGCTACCCTGTTATAAACAATGTAATACCCCAGTATTCATGGATATATGAATATGTGGTAAATACATAAAAACAAACAGTAAACACCAAGTTCAGCATAGCAGTGGAGGATGGGATACGGAAATTTGGAGGGATACATGATGAACTTCAATTGTACTTGTGGTGGTTTCTTTCTAAAACTTGGTGGTGGGTACATGTATGTTTATAATATTTAGAATATTTTTATGTTAATAATTATGTTACTAATAATAAAAGAAAATCTGATTTTACCTAATTAATAGCAGAAAGAAGAACTGTAATTTAACATTGTGAAACCAAAGGGTTTCTTCTCTCTCTTTCTCCTTTTTGGTAAATGATGTCTTCTAACTCCTGTCCTGCCACGATTGACGGGCAGTTAATAATCACATACAATAGGGTCTATCA
This sequence comes from Cuniculus paca, assembly GCA_004365215.1. Lineage (NCBI taxonomy): Eukaryota > Metazoa > Chordata > Mammalia > Rodentia > Cuniculidae > Cuniculus > Cuniculus paca. The sequence continues at coordinate 13,017 of RJWT010022065.1, forward strand.
GCTAAGTTGCCTTTTTATGTTTTGGCAGATAGGTTAGCTTTGGAGTCAGGCAGGCGTGGGTTCTAAGTTTGCTGTGTACTCACTGGGATTTAGGTAAGGTACCTCATTTCTGAGTCTTCTTTTTAATCCACTAGGGATAGCTTATAATAATAATTACTTTTTAAAATTTGTGGTGATGATGAAATACAGTTGTACCTGTAAAGATTCTGGTGTGCAGGAAATGCTCAGTAAATGTGAGTTCTTTTCTGTTAGTGGTACTATATAGTATCTTGCCCAGTGTTAAATACATAGAAGGCACTCAGAAAATATTTAATAGATGTCTATATATGACATCTTTTCTCTTTTCAGTATTGGGGATTGAACCCAGGGCCTTGCACGTGCTAGGCAAGCACGGTACCAGCGAGCTGCATACATCCCTAGGTCTACATAGCACATCTTAACCAAATTTTGTTAAATTGTTTTTAGGAGGACTTTCGGCTGCATTTTAGAAATATTTCAAGGATCATGGATTGTGTTGGTTGTTTTAAATGTCGGCTGTGGGGAAAGCTTCAGGTAAGCAAATCAAGCTCATTTTTACTTCTCATTTACCCTTTGCATGAATTTTCTTAATTTTCTTATTTCTATTACAGACTCAAGGTTTGGGTACTGCTCTGAAGATACTGTTTTCTGAGAAATTGATAGCAAATATGCCAGAAAGTGGACCCAGTTATGAATTCCATCTAACCAGACAAGAAATCGTGTCACTATTTAATGCATTTGGAAGGTTAGTTTGAATGTAGAATTGTTTCGCTAGCTAAGTAAGTCTAATGCAACATTTATACTCTCAGATAAAACAAGGTAAAAAACAGTCTTTTTAGTGCAGTAATCTTACAGAACTATATGATTTTACGAAATACCTCAAGTGTATTGACACACACTATCATTAGATGATTTTTAAAATTTTCATCTATTATTTCATGATACTGGTATTCACCTTATTGAATTATGCATTTTTTTATAATTGTTTAAGAGCATTTTTTTGTGCTGTCCAATATTTTTCAAGGTCCTGAAAAAATCATGTTGTTTAATATAGGTGTCTATATAGGTTTCTCTGTGAACTCATGACTATATAAAAGTATTAATTCTTTTAAAATATTTATTTCCTGCAAAAATAATTGGGAGGAAGTATGAAATAAGGAACATACCTCAAAAACTTTGAGTAGAAGATGGGTGTGGTGTGCACACCTGCAGTCCCAGACACTTGGGAGGCCGAAGAAGGAGAAGTGAATGCTTGAGACCAGCCCGGGCAAACCGCAGAGGACTGGAGGGGCAGCTTTGCGTTCTCTGGGTTCTCCCAGTACCAGGCTTGGGGTATAATTTATTTATAGATGTGCTTTCCTCTGGCTTAGCAATGTAAAGAATGTTGAGATTTTTATAAAACCTTTTAAAAATATTTTTGTGGGGCTGAGGGTTGAACCCGGGGCTTTGTGTACACTAGGGACGTCCTCTAGCACTGAGCTGCACCCCCTGCTCCCTGTATTAACATCATTTTTAAGATCTGTGTTTCTGCACTTAAAAGCATGGTTTAGTATTTTGGCTTTGAAGTAACTGGCCAGCGTGGTTACTTCCTTTTCCTAGCGCCCAGCAGCCCGACGCTGACATTTCATTGCCTTTCTGCTCCTTTCATCAGGCTGGAGAGCACAGCTAAAGTACGCTTACAATCATGAACACCTCCCCACCCCAAATAGCAAGGAATAAACTTTATGTTTTATAAAATTTGGTGGTAATTTGGTCACACATTCATTTACTGTGCTCTTTATTAGACCAATAGCTTTGATTCTTTGCATCTTTACTGAATAACAGCATATTATTTTAAAGTATTTGTATACTTGCAAATATTTAAAACATGTATTTTAATATTTTTATATTTCTAGTCTTAACATTATAGACTTTAATATTAAGCATATGAATATAGTTATTAATACTTAAAATGCCTTAGCATTTTAATACTTACATATATTTATGTGATTTACACTACTCACATACTTTAATACTAAGTAAATGAATATGGTTATAAATAAAGTACATAAGTTTTTCAATATCTATTTCATATATTTTAATACTTTAATACTAAAAAATAACTAATTTCCAGACAATATTACCGTACTTTTACCATATTAGCAACTAAAATACATCAAAATAGATTAGATGGTTTACATACATTTTCATTTATGTTAAATTAATTTAAAATTTTTCTGTGCTCTAACGATGCAAACTGAGTAATTTCCAGAGAACATTTGTCTAAAGTGGTTTTTGAGTGAAATACTTTTTGATTTCAGAATTTCTACAAGTGTGAAAGAATTAGAAAACTTCAGGAACTTGTTACACAGTATTCACTGAGGAAAGTGATTTGAAATAAGCCTGTTTCTTGAAAATGGAGGCCAAAGAGTGGAATTTCATTCAGAGGTGTAATAGCGGTGACAGTCTTCAGACAGACATTTTATATTAAGCTGCTTTTATAAGAGGAGAATTATACTGTTTTAAGTAAACATTTTTAATTGTCTTATGTTTAATATTATTGTGAATAAAGTACTTTGATAATGTGGTACAAATTTTAAAGTTTAATATTGAATAAAAGCAGGATTATCAGATTCTTATATGCTATAAAACTAGGTGAATGATGTGTTAAGTCTCTCAAACTAGAGTTTTGTGTGAGAAGATGTAATAAAAATAAAACTATGGCAAATGTGACAAACATTTCATAGGAAAATACTAGGGAGGCTCATGAATGACTCGTAATTAACAGCGTAGAATTTTTCAGTACATTTAGGGTTATCAGATTTAGAAAGTAAAAATGCAGAATACCCACTTAGAACTGAATTTGAGATAAACAACTAGTTTACTTTAAAATATGTTGCACGCGCTATTTGGGACACATTTATAATTACTCAGTATTTGTTTGAAATTCAAATTTTAACTGAGGGTCCTGTGTTTTATTTGACAACCCTAAAGTACATACAATGAAAAACATCACTTAGAATTAAATTACTATTTCGAGTAGGTTTTCAGCATGTCAAATTGAGAACAATTTAAAGGCATACGAGATTTGTAAGCTTTGTGGAAAGTTGAATGGAATGTATTTATCCTCATAATACTTTCCCTAATATTGAGTGAAAATTTGGGGAGTCCTTTTATTTTTATATAATTTAAAATTTACAGAAAAGTTTCAAAAATAGTACAAAGGACTTTTACCCAGATTCACCAGTTGTTCACATTTGCTTTGTATGTCATGCTCTCTATACATGGTTTTTTCCCTTGATCATTTGAAAGTCAGCTACACATATCATGCCCTTCTAACCCTAAACACACAATGTAATATTAATTTTCTAAAAATTGTTTTCTCAGAAAAAAATTCCTACTGTAATTCTATAAGCCTTAAAATGGAATCATTTCCAATTCCAATCTAAAGTTCTTTTTTAGTGTAGTTGTTCTTTTTGTGTTTGATTTCTATAGTCATAGAACGTATAATTTTTCTTTTTTATGAAGTTAATGTTTAAATGAAGTTAATTTCTTTTGCCTCTAAAACTGAGCTGTAATTTCAGGAGGTTTTTATAGTGGAAATTCTGATAAAGTATTTGAACGGTTTAAGAATTAATACCACATAGTGATTGTAAGGAACAAAATTGTATACCTCAAAATTATGTACCTTCTTTCCCTATGTCTTAGCAGGTATAACATGCTGAGACGTCACATTACTAGTAAATCAGAGTTTTATTTTAGAACTGCCACTTCACACTGCTAAATACTTTTTCTTCTGTGTCCCTAAGGCCTGGTATAGTGCCAAGCACATCGTTGGTATCCAATAAATATTTGTTGAATGAGTGTAATATGTGTTTAGTGTATTTTAAATGAATAATCACAGAACGAAGTTGTGTTCTGTTTTCCTTTTCCACTCATTTTCTCTGAATAGGGCAGAGAAAAAAGCATTAACTTGCTAATTAAGTCAAGTCCTCTTGCAGACTCTCTCTTAAGTGATTAGTATATATAAAACTTTAAGGACATTTGTACTCTGGAAATATGGTTGATGGGTTTAATGGTAATTGTGTATATACCTCCCTAACTCTCAGATGTCCCTCTGCCACCAGCTGCCAATCTTTCCGAAAGAGTATTGTTAACCTCACTTTTCCACCTCCCACTTGCTCCTTAACTAAAAGCTGGCATTTGGCCCTGTGTCCTTATCAGTCCTTTCCTGTGAAGTTTAAAATCCTAATTCTAAATCTACATTTCAGCTCACAAGCCATTTCTTTATTTCTGACTTGCTTCCACTGACAAACTCTTCCTTTAAAAAAAAAAA
>RJWT010022066.1:0-17340 GCA_004365215.1 Cuniculus paca
GACCATCAGTGATCCCTTCCACCACCAGCAGTACCTTGGTGGGCTGGTGGGAAACTCCACAACCCCTCGCGCTACACAGAGGACCTCAGAGGGCCTGAGACAGTGTGGTGAGTTTTCCCCTCAAGTAGAGGACCTCAGTGGGTCAAGAGGAGCCTCAGTAAACCCTCACCTCAACTGTAGAACCTTGGTGAGCCGGCAAGAGTGTGAGTCCCTTTTCCATATAGAGAACCCCGGGTGGGTTGGTGAGACCACGGACAAGGCCTCTCTATCTGGAGGAACTCGAAAGGGCCTAAGAGACCCCCAGTCACCCAGTAGGGTCCCAGCTGGGCCACACACTATAGACAGGTAAATCTGGTGGCCTGGAACAGACTGAAGCCACAATAACAATAGATGATAAGGTTGGTTTACATCAAAACTCCTAGGTTAGCCAACCTAGGAAAAATACAGGATTCACCCTACAGGACTTGCAGGAGGAATTCAGGTGACTAGCCCCTCCCTATACTGTGGGACCCAGCAGTTGGGTGAACATCAGCCACGCAATAGGACCCACACACTACAGACAGTTGAGACTAACAGGATTGAAATGACCAAAATATTAACTCAAGAGGTGAAAATGACAAAACAAAAGAGCAAAATGGAATCTCAAATGCACAGTCCATCAGGAACAAGTACAGGAGACATCAAAATAGAGACCATTGGAAGTCATACACCTGAAATTTCTGAAAAGATAGCAAGTGAAATAAAGAAACAATTTCATGAGGCTATAGAAGAAATCAGATTAGAAATAATCTCTTAGGTAAAGAAAGAAATGACAACCTTAATAAAAGAATTGCTCAGCATAGCTAGAGAAGACAAAGATTTAAAAACAAGTACAGGAGCATGGGAAAATGATGGAAACCATGAATGAACAATATAGGAAAGAAATAGAGGGCATGAAACAAATTCAACCAGATAGCCAGGAAATTAAAAATTCCATCGAAAGTTGGTGAAACCACTTGAATGAAAATAAAGATAGGCTTTCAGACCTTTGAAGACAGGGTTGCAGATAGCAATCACAAAAGGAAAAAACTTTTAAAAATAACAAGGGATCTTGAAATAATTCAACAGCTTCAAGATGATGCAAAGAAAAACAATATAAAACTGATAGGTGTCAATGGAAATGCAGGAGTCAATGCAAATGACATAAAAAAATATTCTCAGAAGTAATAGGAGAAAATTTCTCAAACATGAGAAAAGAATGTGATCATAGAGAAATGAGGCATATAGAACTCCAAACAGTTGTAACCAAAATAAATCTACACCCAGACATATAATAATCAAGATCCCTGAAATTAAGCATAAAAACAGAATATTAAAAGCTGTTAGAGAGAAGACATAACTCACCTATCAAAGAAGGCCCATTAGAATCATGGCAGACTTCTCAGCACAAACCCTCAAGTCAAGACGAGCTTGGAGTGAAGTATTTCAAGCCCTGAAAGAAAACAACTTTCACCCCAGATTGATGTACCCTGCAAAACTTTCTTTGAAAATTAGTAGAGAAATAAAATATTTCCATGACAAAGCACAACTGAAGAAATTCATGTCCACCAAACCAACCATAGAAAGAATACTGAAATACATACTAGAAAATAAATTCTCTGAATAAATCACAACAAATTATACAAGATCAGGAAGCTTTTAAAACCTTGCTAAAGGACCTGAAAGATGACAAAGGTAAATAGGAAAACATACCAAATCTGTGTGAAGATGGTACAGTATAATAACTGTCATCTTGTCCCACATTCTAAGTCAAAGCAATTTTCTCAAGGCACTTGGCAAATAAACTGAAATTCATCTGAAAGACAAAATGTTTAAAATCTGACAAGAAGAATTTTGAGGACAAAAAAATGAGGCCAGGTTATTTGCTTTACCAGACATCCAAAGTTTTCAAAAAGCCACTGAAAATGTTTTAAATGGTACTTTTATAATAATGATCAGCTAGATCAATGGGTCAGAATAGAGAGTCCAGTGGTAGACATCTGTTTATTTAAGAATTTAGTTGATAAAGAAGACATTTTAAGTCAGTGAAAAATATATATTATTTAAATAAATGGTATAAGCCCATCTTACTCTCTTTTTTTAAATATTTATTTATTTATTTATGTATTTATTTTTGTCTGCCTTTTGACACAGGATCTCACTATGCAGTTCAGGATGGCCTTGAACTCACTTTGTAGCCCAGGCTGGTCTCAAACTCTCAATGATCCTCATGCCCCAACCTCTTGAGTGCTGGGATTACAGGCATGTGCCACCACTCCCAGCTCTGATTGTCCATTTAAGAGTTAGATTTATCTTACCTATACCATGTAAAATAATATGTTCATGATGCATTAATGAGTTTATCATATAAACAGTATAAAAGTACTGGAAGAAATAAGATTTTTTTTTATAATTTTCAGTTAGAAACACCTTTCCCTAAAAAAAGATACAAACTTCCCCAAACTAAAAGAGCAAGTTTAAATTTACTGACTACATAAAATTCAGATTTGTCCTATTTAACAAGTAACTAGCCAAATGTATTTATAATATACATAATGAAAGTAAGATTAATATGCAGAATATATGAGCAAAACAAAAACAACTAGAGTCAAATAGGCAAGGTTTTGTACTTCAGTACACAAAAGAAACCTAAATAGTTAATAAATACATGAAAAGACAATCAACCTCCATCTGGTTGTTGCAGTTTTCTACTGCAGCTTAACAAACCACCCCAAAATTTAGTAACATGAAGACAATCATTGCATTATGTCAGGAATTCTCTTACTCAAAAATTTGGACAGTTTACAATATGGACAGCTTGTCTTCCTCACAATGTCTGAATTTTCAGCTGGAAAGACTCAAAAGCTGAGTGGTGACTCAACAGCTAAGTGCTAGCTAACTTCTAGAGGCTTCTTCACTCCAGCCCATGGATTGATGCTGGTGTGGGCTGGTCTGCTGGCCGGAAACCTACATCCCCTTTGCAAGTGGCCTGAGATGCTTCAGAAAGTGGCAGCTGAGTTCCAAGACTGATTCTGCATAAATTAGATCATAAGTTGGATCATCTTTATGACTTAGATCAAAAGTCACACATTGCAATTCTGCCTTAGTCACAAGCCCTCCTAGATTCCAGACCAGGAATGCAGACCTTACCTTGTACTATCACAGATTCAAAGTTACTTTTAAGAAGAGAATGTGGGGTAGGGATATTGAGATAGCCATTTTAGGAAAATCTATCTGCCACACTGTTTACCAAGAAAATGCAAATTAAATCGCTACAAATTATTTGTTACATATCAGATTGATAATTCTGTTTCATTTACTCTTTGGGACAAAGAGTAAGAAGGGGGTATTAAAAAAAGAAGATAAGAAAAACAAAAGCATCTGACTGAAAGTTTTCCCTTCACAGAGGAAAAAAACAGTGTTTATTGCCATCTGACATTCCCTGACTAAAAGTTAGCACTGTTTCCCTCTATTAAAAATTTTTTTAAAAAGTACCTTGGTCTGGGAGGAACTTCTTTTTGCTCCAAATGTTATTAAAAGTGGCTGTTTTATTAGAATATGAAACATTTATTTTGCACATTCTATTTAAATGGCAATCCACTTTCACATTTAAATAAACAAAAACAAATCACTAGTTCTTAATTTTATTCACTCTTCAACATGACAGCATACCCTACTGAACATAAATTGCAATTTACTTTCCTGTAACTTTTTATAGTTGTCTTCTACTGGGATTTGAATGAATGAGTTTAGAAGTGAACAACAATAGGGTCTCTCTGTCTCTCTTTCTCTCTCTGTCTCTTGTTCTCTGCGTATGTGTGTCTGTCTGTCTGATTTTTGATTTACATGTAGAAAAATAAGATGCTCAAGTGTAGCTACCATTTCTGATTTCAATGAGCCACACAAATATTATATTGTTGAAAGAGAATTGTCCTATGTAAAAGATTTCATTAAGGGATAGGGATATAGCTTAGTGGTACAAGCACCTGCCTGGCAAGTGTGAGGCCGTGAGTTTGATTCCTGGTACAACAAAACAAAAAAAAAGATTTCATTAAGTTTAATGAATGATTTGTAATGAGTGGGTTGATATATTGGAGCAATGTTCAGTGTTCTGTATTATTTTTGTATGTTAAGTACCTACTTGATAGTGTATTTTCACTAAGATTATTAGAACAAAGAATTTTTTAAAACATGTTTTATGTTCTTTATTGAAGCCGTCTGAATATCTTTTAATATTGCGAATGTGAGTGGATGATTTTATGTATATTTACTGCCCCCGTGATATTTATGCAGTGTTAATTGTATAGTTAACTACTCAGTATGTAGCAGATGTACATGTTTTGTCCACTAAATTTTTGTACATATTGTTATATGAATTTCATAATCTCACTCTAATCTTGGTACCTGCCACCACAAAAATAAAGCAAAGGATTCAGCAACTAGCAAAAAATGAGAATGTGTGTTTTTTCAGACATACTGGAGTAAGAGTTGGAGCTGCTTTCCCCACAATATCATCATTTTGACTCTCTCAAGAGAATAATAGATTATTCATTAGCCATTACTAATGAAATACAAACACTAACTTAGCACATTAAAAAGTGAAATTTCTCAGAGAAATTGACTCATCTATATTACATATGAGAAATAAATACCTTATTTGCTGAATCATTCAATTCAATTTCTCAATATGCATTATTTGAAATACAGTAGAGGTAAATTAATTTAAGGAATGCCTATTCAGATTTTCTTCTTTTGCTCATGTCCCTGAATCTTCATGCAGAAGGAAAAACTAGCACACACAAAGTCATTATCAAGTGAAAAACCAGAGTGTAAATAAGTTCCCACTCTAGTTTATGAACTTGCCCACTCTGTGAACTTTCTGTTGATAATTTCGTTGTTTTAGATTTGGAGTGCGTATTTCCTTAGTGTCCTAATCTGGTATCTCAGACTTACCCACAATAGTTTATTTATCACTAATAAAATAGAAATACTATACCTATTTACACAAAACAGAGAACAATATAATTGAATGGAACCAAAATCTCTATGTTTGATCGTGACTCCCAGGGAAAAGTCAAATTAAAAAGTAGATGGAATCTTCGTAAAATTCTAGCTAGGCATTTGGGTTACAAATTCATGGCCCTTTTTGACTTTTAATTTCACTTTTGATATATTTAGCTTGCTTTTTCCCTGCATTACCATTAAAGCTATATTCATTTGGGGAGGAGGATGGTTCTCTTCAAGGCAAGGAGTTATCTAGTTGTGGTACTTGTCAGTGTCTTGTTCATAAATGGCATAAAAAAGAAAAGAAAAGAAAAAGCAATTAGGTAAGCTAAGAAGAGATCTTTGAGTGATGTCAGCAGCATGAAAAAGTGGACAGAAAGAGACAGAGACAGAAATAGAGACACAGAGGGGAGGCAGACAGAAAATGACCAAGAGATATAGAGACAGAGAGAGAGACAGAGACAGACACAGACACAGAGACAGAAAGAGAGAGAGAACCAAAGAACCAGCCAGCCAGACTGGAAATTTTTAAAGAATCTGAATGCTTTTAGGAGATTGGCTAAGCAGTCAACTGCTAACCAAGAAAACTTGAGCTGAGGAAGACAAGTGGGGAGGAGCTGAAAAGATGGCAAGAGTAAGCTATCAGAGACCACCTAACCAAAGTAGTTTGTTTGCTACCTGAGCTGGGGATAAGCACCTGGTTGGTTGAGTGGAAAAAGCATACACATGGTATATCCATAACCAAAGATCTGAAAAGATACATCTGAAAAGGTTTCAGCAGTTATTTCCATTATTTCATTCTAAATTTCTTTAAAATCAGTGAGAGTGGCTCCATTTTAATGGCCCTAAGAAGACCTACTTAGGACTGATAGGTGTAAGGGAAAGTTTGATTTTTGGAATTTGCTCTTTAAATAATGGAGTGTCATCCCATTTGTCATTCCACCATGGAGATCACACCCTAGCAAATGTAGACTTTTACCTGCAAGCAAAAAGTAAACAGGTGTGTGAGGTGAGTGTTTTAGGGCAGAAAAGCAAGAGGAAGAATTTATATTTTTGCTTCTACAAATGGTAGAAGCAAAATGGGTCTGAAATATATCATAAAACCAAGACTAGCCCCTATAATCCAGCTTATAGAGGTCCTTTGATTCATTGCATCTGAGTGAGGTTATACACAATCTCTGACTAATATGAGATATGTGCTAAAATAAGTATCTAGTTAATAAGGAGAACTTATGGATATCATAGCATTTAACTGAAATTAAATTCCAGATCAGAAGCAAACACCTTGAGGCAATGAAACTGCACATCTTATCAGAAAGGAGGTAGAACAAACTCATTTTCTTCCTCCCTGGTTCTCACAACTAAATCTCCTCTTAACAAGTGAACTGTTCTATGCCAGTCAAGGCTATCTTGTTAAGCCCTTTTCCTGCAACAAGTTATTATTTTTTACATGACCCTCTTTTGTGCCAGGGACAGATAGACATAGATTATATTATGTGTATGATATATAGAGAAATGTAATAGTTAATCTTCTAGTTTTTATAACAACTCTCTAAGCTAGGTCATACTACTAACTAACAGATGGGTAAATTGAAGTTTAATGAGGTGAAATATGTGTAGCACATTGTATTGTTATGTACTTATTTATACACATACACAGTCTTGCTGAAGCTCATAAATACAAATGTCTAGTTAAACATAACTTCTATTGTCAAACCTTTCATGTTGAAGATTTTCAGTAATACAAAGGTTAGATGAGAATACAGAGAAATAATTGAATCCTGGTAATGAGAATTTATGGTACAGCACGAATGAAATGGAAACAAAACAAAGACAACTGAACAGCAGTTTACTAATGTAGAAACTATTTTATTATGTATTTTAAAAAGTCACTTACAATGTTATAAAGAAAAGGTAAGCTGATATGAAGATCAAAAATAATTGTGCTTTGCCTCAAATTGAGATTTTTCTTACTTACAAAAGTGTAATTATTTTAATCAGTAAAATTCTGTAGGTTTTCACCAGATAAAGGCTAGTCCTACTTTTAGTTTTTATGCTTCTGTTTTATTTGCTTTGGTTTTAGCCAAACATTGTGGTGAGTTGCTATTATGTAAACACAAAAGAAACTCTTGGATCTGCAAAATACAAGATGAACATTTTTTTTAAATGTCCTAGACTTTGCACCACCAGATTTTGACATCTTGCTTCAGTACCACACATTCTAGGTTCTTGCAGACATTGCTTTATGATTTCTAAAATTATAAAAGTTTGAATTAGAATATTAATTCTCCAAGTTACTGCCTCACTATGAAGTAAGTAGCCATAAATATAAAAAATATGTCTGTGCAAAAATATGAGGTGACATGTAATAAAGTTTTTATTGTTATGAAATTTAGAATAACTATATTGCTCATGAATGGCATGGTCATAAAGTAATTAAATAAGCTGGGAAGAGTGACTGTAAAATATGCATGATATTCTGTGACATTTTGTATAATAGCACACACAGTGCTTTATTTTCATATTGTTTCTTACCTGAAACTCAGCACTTTTTCTCAAAAAGAATGATGGCATAATGGCCTAAAGAGTTAGAATGCAAGGACATAAGGCAAGCATTTTCTAACCATATTATTGTGGTTTTCAGATTTACTGTATGCGTTCTGAAAAGAGAATGGGAAAGCCAAAATGAAGATTCCTAAGAATAAAATTGACAATAAGTACGATGAAATTATTTTACATCTCAGTAAAAAATCTGAGATATTTTACTTGAGATACTTTATGGTGATTAACAGTACTGGATACATAGTAAACCTTCAGTAAACATCGATCAGATTAACCAGTCTTTCATTCTTTCAGAGGAGCACCTATACTTAAGAGTTTTTCTAATCCCATGGTTAGAACTTGTTGCCATAGTAATAATCGAATATCATTTTAGCTTCATAGGATCTTCAGATAAAGAGAGGAGTGAATAGTGAGTTTGTAAAGAGGAGGAGACTTCATGTGATTGCAAGAAAGTCATGAGATTTTTATGAAAAACCAGTTGTACTGTGATCTGCACAGCTAAACACTCTGTCACCCTGGTCCCTGGGACAGAGCAGCAAGGAGCCAGGAAAAAATAGTCTGTTTTCCTTGGCAGATTTTTCTTGATGATTACAGACATGGAAAGACAGCAGGGATTAGAATACCCTCTGGCTGCTGGGGAAAGAAGAGGGAACCTGCTCATCACAAATGCTAGTGATAGCTTAACAGTTTGGGCCTGGGGAGTACTGGAGAGGCCTTGAAGTCTACCCCAATAGGGCAGAATCATCTGTTTTAATCTGAAAAGCCTAATAACTCGCTCCTAAAAAGTGCTTTGCTTTTGTTCTTGCCAGGAACAAAATAAGATAAAGTCATGATCAATTAAGTTTTGTTATATTTTAGAAACTTTAGGTGTCTTTATGTTATTTTCCTTCCTTTTAAACACCACTTAATGCACTGACTATTAGGGTCCCACTAAAATTGGGAAACATTAAGGTAAGTTTTTTGTACTAGATGTGAGTGTTATTGCCCTAAAACACTAATGGCTTCTAAATTCATTTTGTCAACTATGGAAAAAAAAAAACTGTGTATAGCAATTCAATGTAATTTATCTGTTAAATGTTGTATTCAGGTAATAATTAGCATTCCCTGTAAACATATGAGTGTAAAAAGAGCTTTATTTTAAATTTTTATGCAGCTGTCATCTGAAGTGACCATAGGACAACACCAGAAAAATCCATTTCTTTGGTATCTTTAGTTTTTATTCAATCCTGGGATCTGATTAGGAGTAAAAAAAAGTAATGACTTGATACCACAGTAATATTCCAAAATATAGGTTTTCATTCATTTTCAAAGACAAATCTCTACACATTTAGGCTCTAAAATAAATAGGTAAGGAATTTCACAGTTTATATTAATTTTTTCAAAAGTTACTGCCTGAAACACCTTTGGCACTCTTAATACATCTTTAAGTTTTATTTTGTTTTGTTTTTACCCTCTACTCTGAGAAATACAGTGTTTTTTACTCAACACAGATGTGTTTTTGATTTAGTACTATCCTATATGTTTTCACATTTCAAAACTGGTCTTTCAGCACAATTTCTAAGGCCATTTTCACTATTCTGAGTAAGATGGTGTTGTCATTGTATATACTCAGAGCTGGATGTTCTGAGAGTAGGAGTTGAAAGTCACCAAGGGTGGAGGTGTAGCTCAATGGTAGAGCATGTGCTCAAAGTACACAAAGCATTGGGTTCAATCTCTAGCACCAAAAAACAACAGCAACCCACAAAACAAAAACAGGTGTACTCATAGACACCCCTAAAGGCTTTTAAAGTCAAATACCATGGTGTTGGATTTTTGCAGGATACTTATTGAGTACTAAGTGTTGTGTTAAATACTTTCTATTATCTAATTTAACTTTCTTAACAGTCTTTGAAGGCGGGCACTGTTATTCTCCTTTTATAGGAAAACAGATGCTTAGAAAGATTAAGGAACTTGACAAGGTCATACAGATAAATGTCATAACCAGAACTCAAACCCAAGTTTTTCTGACTCCAGAAATGCCTCTCAGGATGAAAGAAATGTTTCCCCAGGGAAATCTCACATAGATATAACTGCTGAAGTCTGTCACCAATAAACTGTAGATTTATTGCTTGCCAAAACTATTTCTGAAACTGTGCTTCCAGGCTTAATGACTACTATACCTATAGAGTCCAAATGAACATTCAATTTATTCTAGGTGAAGCGAAATGAGATGATTCTGTATACTTTCACAGGAAAGGAATGACTCATGACGGTAAATTTTTGAACTCTGTACTGACTTGCTCTGAGATCTCTTTGTGGAAAATGGGTCTTTTCAGCACAATTTCTACAGCCATTTGAATAAAAAAGAACTACCTACTTGTTGTCTTTGTGTATTCTCAGAGCTAGATGGCCTAATGTTAGGTGTTGAATTGGTGTGTGAATTTTTTTGTTTTTATTTTTTTACATTCTTGGAATTCAACATAAAGGATAAAAACAATATAAGTCAAAAGGAGTTTCCCTTTTAATCAGAGCTTAAATAGTTATAATACAAATTGGCCTCCTAACTGTCTCTGACCTAAAAATTCTTTACATATGATGGTAGATCAGGAAATTAACAATGCTCTGTAATTCGTAGTAAGTAGTAAAACTGGCAAGAAGTTTAGTCTTTAAGCAGCAAGCATCGATGTGAGCAGCATTTACCATCAACTATAATATTGGTAATAAACACCATGTAAGTATTTCAAGGTGTTTGTTTTACTATCAGCATGTAAATTTTCATTTATTGTGCCCAAAATGTCAAAATTAGGTAAAAAGAAATACACTGGAAAACAGTGCCTTATTTCCTTATAAAATAACACAGATGTTCATAAGTTGCAAAATATTTCACTTGACCTACTTGTGGACCCAAGGATTTGATTTTAAAAAGTTGATCTCTACCACTGCGTAAGAGTAGGATTTAACATACTTTGCTTTAGAGTGCTTTCCTAGAAGAAGCTAGAGCAGAATTTGGTTAAATATGTTTTTATCAGAGTCCTAGAAAAAAAATGGATGGTATATTTGTAAGATTTAATAAAAGAATTTACTGAAGGGGCATTTATAAAACAGCAGACAGGGTGAAGACAATCAGCAAAGATTCTTTGGCACCCAAAAACTTGTGACGGCAGGAAATCATTGTGCTCCTAGGTCTAAATGAATAAGGGAGGGAAAGATTACAAATGCCCCTGCAGAGCTGAAGCCAAGGGAGAAATGCCACCTGAAAGAAACTTAACTGTAGAGAAGCCCAACATTGCCAACATGGCAAAGCAGGAAGGAACAGAAGGAATCAATATTCCAGTTTCTGTCTCTTTCTACCATAGAATCTCCTGCCTGTGTCTTTAACTGGCCCAAACCTTCCTGAAACAAGAGCATGACAGAATTCAGCCTGTAGAGGGATCAGTTACCCTGAGCACAAAGCAGAGCAGAGGAGGGCGAGGGTGGATGTGGGCATGCATAAATAACCAGCCCAAATACATTTCTAGTTTCTAAGTGTTTAAACAGAGAAAGGAAGGAAGGAAGGAATTTAAGAGAGGAGTGGAGGGAGAAGGAATGAAGAGAAAAAACAGATTATCTACATAAGTATTACAATGTCATATACTAAAAAGTAAACATCATATAGAAAAAGTTTCATAACATACAATAAATGGAGAATCTCTATACTATATTGACCATTATTAAAAGTCCGTTTAATAACATGAAGAAGCTAAAAAACCAATGAGCAGTTCAGGGATGTAGCTCAGCAGCACAAGTGCCTGACTGGCAAGTGCAAGGTCATGAGTTTGATCCCTGGTACAAAAAAAAAAAAAGAGATAGACAGAGACAGAGAAAGAGATGGGAACAATGTTTTATCTCTTAAAAATAATGAGGAGCCAGGAAGTAACAGTTCAATGGTTGCAAGATGATGCAAAGAAAAATAATTTAAGAGTGGTAGGTATCAGCGAAGAAGCAAGGATCAACACAAATGAAATAAAAAGGCTATTTATAGAAGTAATAGTAGAAAACTTACCAAACATGGGAAAAGGATCTCGCATACAGATAAGCGGAGCATATAGAACCCCAACTAGCCATAGCCAAAGTAAATCTACACCCAGACATGTAATAATCAAGATCCCAGAAATTCAACACAAGAACAGAATATTAAAAGCTGTTGGAGAAAAGAAACAGATCACCTATAAAGGGAAACCAATCAGAATCACAGCAGACTTGTCAATACAAACCATCAAGTCAAGAAGAGTTTGGAGTGAAGTGTTTCAAATCCTGAAAGAAAACAACTTCCAACCCAGATTAATGTGCCCTACAAAACTATCTTTCAAAATTGATGGAAAAATAAGATACTCCCATGATAAAGAACAACTGAAGAAATTCATGACCACCAAACCAATCCTACAGAGAGTGCTGAAGGATACTCTAGAGAGAGATAAAGATGACCATGGTTCCAGGAATAGTAGCAGAGGAGGATCACCAAACAGGACAGTCAACTGAATGAAGGGTAAAAGTGGAGGGCTAACAGCAGGAGGATAGCATGGCAGAGATGAACCAACATATGCCGATCGTAACCATTACCCTGTAAGGAAGATGGCCTCAATAAAAAGAAACACAGGGAAAGCAGATCAAGAAATGAGATCCATCAATATACTGTATACAAGAAACCATTTAACTCGAAAGGAAGTTCATAGACAATCAAAGGATAGAAAACAATTGTCCCATGCAACAGAACACCAGAAAAAAGCAAGGGTAGTTTGCCCATCAACCACAGAATGGATAAGAAAGGTATGGTATTTTCATACAATGGAAAGCTACCCAGCTATAAAGTAGGATAATCTTGAGACTCCTGTAGGTAAGTGGATGCAACTGGAGCTCATGTTCATGGGCAAAACGATTTGAACTCATATGAGTGAACACCAAGTTATCTCCCTAGCATAAAAAACTGAAGGAGTTAGTGGGATCCAAAAAACACAATAGATATTATGAAAGTGATGGGGGAGGAAACATCTAGGAAGGGAAGGTGGTAATCACTGTTAATTTCTTATTGTCTTGTCTTGAACTCTTGTATCATTTTCATAATTTTGTTAAGTTTGGTTTTGTTCTGTTAGATTTTACTGTGTCTAATGGTATAGGCAGCTATTTTGAAGATAACAGGATATATTATGGTAACCATTGTTGGTTTCCTATGATCTTGTTTTGAAGTCCTATAATGCTTTCATCCTTTTGTTTTGATTGGTTTTATCCTATTTTTTTAATTTTATTGTGTATGAAGGTATAGACAACTATTTCAAAGAAAACAAGAGACATTATGGTAGCCATTTTTGATTTCCTGTTGTCTTGTTTTGAAGTCATGTAATGTTTTCATTCTTTTGTTTTGACTGGTTTTCTTCTGTTTTGTTTTGTTTGATTTTAATTTGTGTGAGAGTATGGACAGCTATTTTGAAGAAAACAAGAGACATTATTGTAGCCATTGTTGATTTCCTGTTGTCTTGTTTTGAAGTTCTGTGTTGTTTGCATTGTTCTGTTCTGATTTGCTCTGTTCTGTTCTGTTTTGTTTTATTTTTAAAATAAAAAAAAAACAATGCACAAATGACATGCGTGGTTTGTTTCCAAAAGAGAAAAAAAAAAAAAACATGAACTGCTAGACATATGAACAACATATGAATTAGAACCAAAACAAGACCTATTTTTTCAATAAAATTATTAAAAAAGATAATGCTAATATAGGCAAGCATACCATAAAATGGATCTTTATATACCATTAATGGATTGTGTAAATGGATGCAATTGTTTTAAAAATCAATTCAACAGTAATTCTATTTCTAATAATCTCTCTTACAGAAGTAACTAGAAACCCAGATAAAGATCTTTACACAAAATTGTGCATTAAAGTTTTAATAATAAAAAAGAAACAAATGTCCAATAATGAAGTAGATAAGCAAAATATACAACATCCATTTCATCAGATTTTATGAAAGCATTACAAATTATGTTTAGAGTGAATTTTTGTTATATTGTGAACAAAAATTTAACGTGCAAAATATATGTGCATTTGGATCGCAACCCTGTTTAGTGAAAAAAATCAGGAAAATATAAAGGGAAAATATCAAATGTTAATTGTGTGTTTCTGGATACTGAGAATATGGTGTTCTTCTTTTTGCCATGCTATATTCTTAGGCACTTACCAAATGTTCTAATATGAGGGACTGTTCATTCGTGCATTTTGGATGCTCACATAGCACCATCACAGTTTTGGGACCTGGACACAAACAGCTCCTAAGATACAGTCTTTACCACAGGTTTCTTAAAATCTGTGTCTTATAATTGTATATAGTAACTTCTAAAATAACAGAATAATAAAATTCTTGTTTATTTTCTTAGTGTGGGTGAGGCAAAGTAGTGTTTCATATACTCTTCATTTGATGTCATTCTCTCATAAGCCAGTAAGAACTCTGTTGGGCTTATATTCAAACTAATATCCAAAACTTCATGAAAGGTGAATCAGTAAAGGTTTCAGAAGAGAAGAGAAATAAGTAAACAAAACACTTACAAAAGTATCTTCATGATCATGGAGTAAGCTGACAGGTGAAGAGTTATTAAGCAGGACACAAAGTGGTAGCTATAAATGATAAAACTGATAACATCAACTAAATTAAAATTAAAACTCTGTAGATAAGACCACATTATTAACAGCATAAAAATGCAAGCCCTGAAAGAGAACATTTTGTATTCATCTATAATAGTCATATCCAGAATATATAAACAATTCACACATAGCAGTAAGAAAAAGACAACATCCCAAAAATGGACAAAGACTGAAACAGACCATTAAGAATATCACACGACACATATGGAAACACTCCCCAATATTCATCATCATAGAATGAAAATTAAAACCACAACATGATGATATCACTACACTCCAAATTATAAAGGTATATAGTAGCAAATGTTGATGATGATGTGGAATAACTGAACTTTCATATGTTCCTATTGGGGGTTCAAATTGATACAACCACTTTAGGAAACCTTTTGATGGTGACCACTAAAGCTAAATATATATGAACCCCATGATCTAGGAAGTCTAATACAAGGTATACATTAGTTGTGCTATTATGGTTTAAGGTATACATTAGTTGTGCTGTTATAGTTTCCTCAATGTTTACATTTCGTGGTCATTTGACTTGGAGGAAGAGCCAGAATTCAGTGGTGCCAGATCCGGTTAAAAAGATGGGTGAAGACGCACCATAAAGCTTTTGCAAGCCTGACTTTCAGTTGGATGGTACTTGGCAATAGCATTTGCTATGTTTTTGATAACACCTCATAAAGCTACTCATGAAAAAGAACTTCCAAAACTACTTCAGAAAATGCCAAGAACACTGGAATAAGTGTGTTTGAAGCAAGAGGGAGTATTTTGAGTGGGATTTACTGTAGTAAGTTTTTAAATGTAAGTATTCTCCACATATTTTATCACCCCTTGTATACTTAAAGGAATCACATACACATTTCTCACATTACATTATTAATTGCCAAAAGTATAAACAAGTAAATGTCTATCAGCACTGGAATGGATACATTTTAGTATATACTTATAAGCAATACTGTCCCGCAATGAAAACTAACTACATCTACATGTAACATTTATATTGCAAGCATAATATTGAGTGAAAGAAGCGATATACAAAGAATAATGTGTATTCCATATCATTCTATGTATGTGAAGTTCAAAAGTAACTAATGTATGGTGTGAGAATTCCAGATTACTTATTACCTGTGACAGGAAGCAATGGAATGACTGAAAAGAAAGAATATGCTTTCTGAGGTTCTGGTAATATATGTTGTTCTGGTTGGTGGTTATTCTGGTGTGTTCACTTTATGAAAATTGATAAGGTATACTTTACTGTATATGTGTTAAACCTTTATTAGAATTTATGTTCCACTGTACAGCAGTGTGCTTATGAGTGTCTATATATATATATATATATAGTTGAATAGAATTTCAATAAATTGAGTTTTAAAGATTTACTTGACTTTTATTAGCAACTCATGAAACAGCTATCATCCACTGCGCCAAACAGGAACTCCACCAGTCATGGCAGAGCAGTTGGTTTTATAAATCAGCTTGAGCAGGAACAAACATACAGTGCACAAAGCAGATTGCGGTAGTTAACCTCAGGTTCCTCTCCTTCAGTGAGTTAATGCAGAGAGGACTTCTGTATCATGCTGATTCAGGAGGTCAACTAGGTCAATTGTCATTGGTTTCTGTGGATCCCTCCCTCCACTCCAGAAAACTAGTCTGTTTGGGAGTTCGGCTGTCATCTCTCTTGATTTCTCAGAAGGTCAGATCTTATAAATAAACAGTTTAGATTCTGGTTTGCTGACATGGAACATGAACATAGCAGATACCATTTTGGGTTGACCTGTCAGTACTGATGCAAGACCTCCCATAATTTTTATTTAATAATCAGCATACATACATACACCTAGCCATGCACACCTATATGTGTTCTATCCAAATGTAACCACTTGTGACTTTTATACTGTTACTTCTAATCCAAGACTACTGCAATAGCAGTTTACCCCAACTCCACTCTTACATGGCTGCAATCTTCACTTGTAGCCAAATGATAATTTTTAAACAGAAGCCAGGCTATTTATGTCCTTATCTGGTAACGCAGTATTAACTTTCAATGTCAATCAAAATAAAATTCTCTGAGGAGACATCTACCTCTGGTAGCCAGTGTAAAGTAGCCTCACCACCAAAATCTGTCACTTAGCCTGTTTTATTTTTCTTTATATTTCTTGTCACCAACATACCATTTACTTGTGTGTGTATGTGTATGTGTGTGTGTTTGTGTAAATTTGCCTCCTTACTAATAGTATGTAAATGAGAGTAGGAACTTTATTTCTGTACTTTATATCCCTAATATCTGGAAAAGTACCTGGCATAAAATAAACAAGGATGATAAATGGATGGATGGATGAATGGGTGGGTGGATGGAAGAGTTTGTCATCAAAAACAGGCAGAATATATATTATTTGCTTTTTTTCATCATTTAGGAAACTAAGAAAATGAAATAATACAAAAAAAAAGAAAATTAAATTATTCAGTGTTATTTAGGAGTACAGACTGGGTCTTCTGTTTCTCTCCCTCTCCCTCCTTCTATCCTTTCTCCTTCTGTCCCACACATGCACACATATACATATGTAGACACGAATGAGGAAAATGAAATAGGAACAGTTATATTACTTAGTGGAAATATGAACATAGACTACTCTCTTCACTGCAAATTTTAGCAACTTTCTTTGTCTCATAGGCATACAGTGTATTTCTATTATGTATGTATACAGGTATCTTACACCCATAAATAACAATATATAATAATTATCGCTATTATGTGATATATAAATACACACTATATATGATCACAGAGATTATGTAAATCTTTTGGTTCGGAATTCAACGAAAATGGCAGTTAGACGAAGATTCATTACATAAGAATTAGGTATTTTATATAAGCCTTGTGGTCATATGTCCTTTTAAAATACATAATAGTGAAGTAGTTATTAATTTGCTTACATATATATGTATATACATGTATATATTTGGGGATAGTTTGTTCAGCACAGTCAAAACTTTTCAAACCCTAATGACAACTTTTTTATAAGTGAGTATGTCCAGAAATTGAGATTATTTCACTCAGAATTCTTGCCTCCCTGTTCACAGAATGAATTTAGCCCCTCTTTTCTCAAGCA
>RJWT010022067.1:0-17333 GCA_004365215.1 Cuniculus paca
GGAAACGCGTATCCTGGAGGGTAATTCAATGCTGTGGGTGCAGTCAGGTTAAAATGTCAATATTAAAATACCCAGGGTCTTTGTATACCCAGGACAACGAGCTGCCCTCCGAGTGACAGTTAGCTGAGGACATCAGCAGAGAAACTCCGGAGGGGAAAGCAAGGCAGAGAAGCACCCATGGAGTTGGAGGGGAGGCGTGAGAAGGACCCTTGGCGTGAGAAGTGGAAGTTAATTCGGGGCACGAGCAGGGTTTACACTAAGACCTAGGAAAGGCACCTGTAGGTTGGGTGAGCGAGTGTGGCCGGGTTGGGAAGATGGGGTGGGGGCAGGAAGGGGCCTCTGAACAGAACCAGCGATCAGGTCCCTGACAGGTCTGCCCATGGACGTAGACCACTCTCCATTTCCTCAATTGATGTATAACTTCATATAGTACACTATTCGGCTTCTATTTTACTTGGTTTTGTTTTCTTTACTTTTTTTTTTTGTTTGTTTTTTGAGACAAGTTCTTGCTTTTTAGTCTAGGCTGGACTTGAACTCATTATGTAGACCAGGTTGGCCTTGAACTCACAGTGGTCCTCCTGACACAGCCTCCAAAGTGCTTCCCTTCCAGGCATGCACCACCATGCCTGGTTTAGACTCCAGCCTTCTTAAGGGTGGCAACAAACCCATCCAGCAAGCAAGTATTAATTGCATTTCCATAGGTGTCCAGTTCTCTCTAGGAACTTGGCACACACCCTGAGTAAAGCAGACCAAGAACCCTGTTGCCTCAGCTTTCCCATCCCTGGGACACAGCACTCGATGCCCATAATTTAAAGGAGGGGATTTAATTCAGTTTAATTCAGCTTACAGTTTCAGAGGGTTCAGTCCCAGTCAGCTGGCTCAGAGGCAAGTCCCTCATGACATAAAGGCAAGGCAGAACACCCAGGAAGTGTCCAAGAGGAAGGGGGAAGGGACCTGCTATGGAGCCCAGGGTCACGTCTCCATGACCCACAGAGACACACCCAAAACTGTCCTCTCAGTTCCCTGGGTGGGTCCTAGGCCAGTCAGGCTGACACAATCAAGTTTAACTGTCATACCTGCCCTTGTGGAGTTGGCATCTTGTGGGAACACTAGCGCTGCCGATGTCGCCAAAGCCCTAGATGGCACAAGCTCCGGCCAGACCTGTCCCAGCCCTCTTCACGGACTGCTGCATTTGACCTGCCACACCCTGCCCTCTGTACAGCCTAGGGTCTCACAGCAATGCCCCTTGTAGAGGTTGGAGGTGGGAGGCCTCTGAACACCTGCTAATGCCGGCTGCTATGCAGGCTGCTAATCTTTCTAAGCACTTGTCTTGTGTGTATTTGAGACAGAGCCAGGCCCCGGAGACAGGGTCAGTGCAAGGGGTCTCTCCCCCTGTTCCGTCGCTGCATGCTTCCCAAGCCCATACCCCACAAACAATACCCTTTGTCCTACAGCAATGCAAGATACTCAGACAGCCCTTGTAAAGTGCTGGGCGCGCTTTCAGTCCTCATCAACATTTTCTAAAACTTGCTTGCAAACTGAGTTTGCAAATGTCTCACAAGATGACCTTAAAAACTTATTCACTTAGTCCTCATAACACCCCAGGAAGCAGATACTATTATCATCTTGTCATACAGATGAGAAAACCGAGCCGAGACCAGAGACTCTTCTGACCCATGCGGCCCTCCTGACCAAGGATGATGCCTGGGACATCCCCTGGGACAGGCCCATGGAGCCGTGGACATAGTTATGGTGGACACAAATGGGAAGAGTTTGTCACCGGGAGCTAACATGGTCCCTGTCCCATGGGTGAGCTTGGACAGAGCGAGGGGTGGCCGGGATCTCTGTACCAGGCAAACAGGGAGGTGATGCTATCATCCTGACTCTTAGAAACTGCTACTTAATACATCAAGAATGGGCCCCTGGCAGCAATTTCCTGGGGCCCTGAGGAAGGCTACCAAGGGCTGTCACTTTGTAGGGTCCTGCAGGTGCCAGTCCCAGCCCTGAGCATCTCGCCCACCCCAGGAGGCAGGCAGGAGTCAGCCTTCCCGTGGCAGAAGTGAAGAAACAGAGAAGGGGGCTGATTGGGGAGCCCGGAAATGACTTCCGCAGGAACTCACAGCTTAGGGGGGATGGAGTGGGGTGGATCCGAGCCTGGATCTTCCAGATTCCACAACCCACGCTCCCGCAAACCAGATCCTCCCTCTCGGGACCTGCAGCTGGGACTCTCGAAGTTCTGTGCCGCTTCCCCAAAGACAGGGGTGGACGTCCCTGCCTCCCTCTCGCTCTCTCCCACCTGTCTGGAGCTTGGTGGGCGCCTTGCGGGGCCGAGCCCTCCAGGCCAGCACGCTTTTGTCAACTCCAGCTCGCACACCTGTACCAGTTCACACACAGTACTTCGCGTGCGAGTGTGCTGGGATCAGAGGAGGGCTGAGCCGCAGCCCTGTCCTTGGGGATCCCCCAACAGCAGATGAATGCCAATAATTACAGGGAACGAGGAGGAGGTGTGCTTCGAGGCTTTTCCCAGGGGAGAGCCTTTGTCCTTGAGTCTCTTCTGGCTGGGATGTCACCTCTTTCCCCAAGAAAAAAACATTTCCCAGGGGGATCAACAGCTCCGTACTCACTGGGGCCCCCAACCCAAAGCAAAGGGAGCTCTGGAACCCCACAGTGACACAGGCCGAGCTTTCTTCCAGAACAGAATTCAGACCAGCGAGCCCTCTAGGGTACAATCAGGAGTCCCCTGAGATGCTGATTTGCTTATCCGAGCCCCCCCCCACTCTTTCCCCTTCCTTTGCAGGCCAGAAACCAGTGGGGGGCTCAGGCAGCAGCCAGCCAATGGGCTGAGGTGCCGGATCTGGTTCTGGAGCTGGTGCACACCTCACAATTGACATCTTTGGAGGATTTCCCAAATGCGCACCACGCCAAAAAAGTCCCTCAGCCATCACTCAGGAGCAAGAGTTTGTCTCTGTCAACAGAGGACCGTGTGGTGCGGGTTGATTTAGAGATAAGCCATACCTCTGCGCGCTGGGATGTTCCAAGCACACGGCCCCGGGCCTGAGGTCAAGGTGCCTGAGCGCAGGCAGTGGGAACCTGACTTCCGGAGCCCTGGGTGGCTGCCGCGTGCCCAGGCCTCGCCTCTGTCCCCGGCACCTCACTCGGCCCAGGCCTATATACACCCCAGGGAGGCCCCACGTCAGCCTCCCACGCCTCTGAGCAGGCATGTGCCAGGGACAATGTCAGTGTCCAGGCCCAGCCCTGGCCCAGTTAGGATGCTGCCTACACTGTCAGGCCTGAATCAGAGGGTGAGCCCGGAGGCCTGAGTCAACACAGCCTCATTGGAATGGAGGCCTTGGGTAACCGTGTGCCTGTGGGGACAGAATCCTCAGGGCCTGAGAGAGTGCAGGGGCAGGGGGCAGCCAGTGCGAGCCACGCAGGACCCATCCACCCTTCTGGCAGGGCCACAGGCTAGTGAGTGGCCTCTTAGGACCTCGATTTTCTCCTCAGAAAAATGCAAGGAAAATCTCACAAGCGTGGTCAGAACTAAAACAGAGTCACTGACAAAAATCCTCACCAAGCTGGGAGGTTTCCAAGGAGGGGATCGCAGGCACGAGTCTCTGATAAAAAGGACTGTCACGAGTCTTCCGTGACACAGAGCCACAGCCTTGCACAAAGCCAGCCCAATGGCACGTGGAAACAATTCCACATCTGTCTGGCAACTTTCTGTCCAGCCTTAGACTGAAGCCACGCCGCTTACTGTGTCAAAATGACTTACCTAATCCTTTATGCCTTACATAAGCTGTTCTGCCTTTAAAGGTTTTCCCTTTGCCCCTTTCTACTTTGAATAAGCCCACACACGTTCCTCTTCCCAATGCTGACTCCCAATACATCTCATTCTTTTTCAGCCTCTTTGTCATTTAAAGTTTGACAGCTACTGAGACAGCGGAGACCTCAGTTACCTTCTTTCCCCTACAACCTGTACCTGGAACAATTTCTAATACACCACTGGTGCCTGGTAAACACCTGTCCAGGCGAAAGGACATGAGGGTCACCGGAGATAACCTAACTGCATCTTTACCCCATCCATATCCGGCACAGGGTAGGGCTCTGCTGCGTCCACCGTAACTACACCCAAGTCTCCACGGGCCCGGCCCAGGGGGACAAGTCATTTGCTGACCAGCAGGAAAATATAGACCGCCTCTCCCCAGCCCACTACTTAGAAACAGGAACGAACAAGCCTGCGAAGCTGGGAAAATCAGAGGCAGCCACGTTCTTTCAAAGCGTACTCCTGCTTCATCTTGAACCAGAAGGTGAGGAAGGGCCCCTTTCGGTCTCCTTCCCTCCGCTGCACGAAGCCCTTTCACAGTGTCTTTGGGTGGCTACTCAGCTCCAGCCATGCCCTGGCTCAGGGCCGAGTCCGCTCCTGCCTCTGTTTCCCGTCCTGGGAGGTCGGTCACCTGACTGCTCCCCAGGGAGCCGTGGTCCCTGGACGGCCTGTGCTGGGTCTCCTTGTTCCTGCACTGGCCCGTCCGCTCACCAGTCCTGAGGAAGATGACCAAGTCACCTGACCTTGGAATTTGTCTTTGAAAGCCCCACCCAGAAGCCAGTCCCACTAAACTGACGCCCACGGGAGGCCCGGGAAGCCTTTTTGTGCCCTCCTTTTCCCACCCACTAATTGATGTTGCCATGGAAGAGTCCTTTTAAAGTGCTCTCAGTATCCAGGCCCAAAGCCATTGTGAGTCTCAGCCAGTCAATTAATTAAATCCTGCCGGGCGTGGTGGTGCCCGCCTGAAATCCCAGCACTAGACTAAGGCAGGAGGATCGTGGAGTGTGAGATCAGCCTGGGTTACAAAGTGAACTCAAGGCCAGCCTGAACTGCATAGTGAGACCTTGCCTCAAAAAGACCAAAAATAAAAAATAAAAAAAATTAATGAAAATCCTACTTTAAATACTAGATAATGCCAGAAAAATGCTGGGGTGATGTGAAGTTTAAAAAGGAGGATACAAGATGGTGTATAAGCTGGGATTCTGCTTCTGCAGTTAGGGTATTATATCCTCAAAAGTCTATATTAAAAATAATCAAAACACAAAATACATGTTGCTACATCCCTAAAATTTAGCACTGTTAGCTAAATCTTGGAAACAGCCCAAATGCTCATTGACTGATGAATGGATAAAAATGGAGTATTATTCTGCCATAAAGAAGGATGTGTCTGAGACATTTCTAAAGAGCTTGGACAAATGGGCTTGATTCCATGAGCAAATTTAATTGACCCCAAAGGATCAATTGATAAGTGTTTCAGAAAATGCATTGAGCATGTTCTGTGTAGCCAACACCATGCCAACCGGGACAGACAGGGAAAGAAAATTTCTGGACAATGCCTCAGCACTCCAGTGCTTATGTGGGGAAACATTAGGTGCTAGGAACAGAGGTCATCGAAGGCAGGCAGCCAGGGTCTCAGGGAGGGCCTCGATGGCGACAGTGATAAGAGCAAGGCGACACGTGGGGGCAGACAGACACAGTTATGCAGTCAGGAAGCCTTCCTAGAGGCAGGCATCAGACCTGGGCGAGGCCAGGACAAAGAACAAAACGTCCAGCGTGGAGATGGAGGCCCAGCACCCAGAGCACCGGCCAGAGTCCTGGGAAGGAAGGGAAAAACCCGGCAGTGACAGTGCCTGGCTTGCCGGGGTCAGCGTCCCTGCAAGGGAATCTGCTGCCTGTTTGAAGGCTTTAGGGTGTGGTGTTGTCTTTGATATTCTCCAGCTCCACTGCAGGGTGCCCTGGTACGGATTCTTTCCCACTGGCCTGGCCTGGGACTCTGCTTGCCTTTGCATTCCCGGGATTCGTGTTTTTCTTCAAGTCTGAAAAAGCCTGAGTCATTACTTTTTAGAATACCACCTCCCTCCACTTTGCTTCTCTCCTGCAGAGCAGTCTGTGAAACACCAACTGGGTTTTCTCGATGTATGCAGTAGATATTTTTTGACTTCTTTCATATTTTCCATTTCTATCTCCTGGAGCTTTATCCTGGGTGATTTTTCTCAGATATGTCTTCCAAATCACTAAATCTCACTACATCGACAGTGATGCCTGGTTAAGATTTTTTTTTAAACGTGATCTTTTTTATCTCTAAAATATCTACTTGCTTCTTTGAATTTGTTTTAAAGTCTTTTCAATTTCTTATCCCTGGGGTATAGATTTTATTTCTCTATCTCCTGGAGCATTTTGTACCTATTTTTAAGAGACGTGCAAACATGAATTTATTTAATTCTAACAGCAACCCTGTGACACAGGTACTATTTATCACCCTCATTTTACAAAGAGAAAATGAGGCAATGTGTGGTTATACAACAGCCCAGTTAGCAATTGATAAACTGGATTTGAAAGTAGAAATAAAAAAGCTTGAGCTGAAATGTGTAGCCCAGTTTCCTATGTTGAAGACCTCATTCCTAGTACTGATTGGGCGAGACGGGGTTCTGGGGAGCAGTTCTAATCCAGCATGACTGGTGTCCTTGTGAGAGGAGAACATTAGACACAGATATGTACAACACAGGAGAAAAACCAGGAGAAGGCACCAGGAGAAGATGGCCATCTGCGAGCCCAGGGAGAGGCCTCAGAAACAACCAGACACATCAGCACCTTGATCCTGGACTTGAAGCCCCAAGCGCTATGAGATCACACATTTTCTTGTTTAAACCCTTGAACCCACAGTCCTTTGCTGTGGCAGCCCTAGCAATACACCTACTTTCTCCACGCACAAATGCTTCTCACCTTTTCTTCCAGCCAAGTTCAAGTAACTATGGGTGCCGAGCCTGCTCATTTTATTGCCACCTGACTGAGGATGGAAAAGAGTTCAGTGCTGTACACTGGGGCCCCGTGAAGGAGACACCTCACATGCCTGCTTTGGAATACATGTTTTCTATTTTTGTGTTGTTTTTATGTCCTCACTTGTCAGCTCTCCCTTTTCTGTCTCTTCTGGCTGGGCTTCCTCAATTGTTTCCTCATCTGTCATAATAGCTTTTAATAACCTACATCCATCTCTGGTTTTCCTGTTGGAATGTTTTACACTTTCTCTGTGTGAGCTCATCTTCAGTGGGAAGAGCTTTCAGGTGCAATGATGGAACTGGGCCCAGTAGCACCTCAGATTGCAGAGATCGCCTTGTAGTCACTTCTGCCTAAGTCTCAAGGGTCCACAGACTCTCAACTTTCTATCTCAGTTTCCACCTGGGGATTTCTGTACAACACAAGCAGCTAAAATTTAGACTCCACGTGTGGTCCTAGCTTGTTCTTCACATTTTGTTTTGTTTCTACCCATTCATGTGTGGCACCTGAGATTTACCTTTCTTGATTTTGAACTGAAAGATAAATCTACATTACAAAGATATATGTCCAATATTTATGTGTCTTCAGGAAGATTTGTGTGACCCTGGGTGAGCTATGCAGCCTCTCCATGGCTTCCTCATCATAAAATATATAGGTGCTTAAATGGTTTAATTTACAAAAGTCCTAAGAACAAGGCCTGGCTCACATGTCACCAGTAGATGTGTTGTGTTGTGTTTTGTTTTGTTTTGTTTTGAGACAGGGTCTCACTATGCAGTTCAGGCTGGCCTTGAACTCACTTGTACAGCCCAGGTTGGCTTGAAACTGACAGGAATCCTCCTGCCTCAGCCTCTTGAACGCTGAGAATATAGGTATGCACCACCATGCCCAGCAACCAATAGATGTTTTGATAAGTATTCCCGTTTCTGTTCAGTATTTTTTTTTTCAGACCAAGTCTGGTCTATCACCTTTATAGAGTTAATTTAAAAAAATAACTGCAATAACAAAAAACATCAAACATTTAAAGTCTTCTTCTCTTACCACTCTTAAAAGCAAATTCAACATCAAAAGTTATTTGCTTTTTTTTTTTAGTGGCACCAGGGATTGAACTCATGACTTTGCACTTGCCAGGCAGGTGCTTAGGACACTGAATTAGATCCCAGGCCCTTGTCTTTTTGAGACAGGGTCTTATTATACTATTCAGGCTGGCCTTGAGCTCACTTTGTAGCCCAGGCTGGTCTCAAACTCACAACAATCCTCCTGTCTCAGCCTCCCGAGAGCCGGGATTACAGGCGTGAGCCACCACGCCCGGCTTCAACATCAAAAGTTATTAATCTTAAAAGAAATCTCTTACAATGAATTACAGTCATTACACTTGAATATTCTATTCAACATCACTTTCTAATAATCACTTTTAAACATTGGCTTCTGATTATTAACCCCATGAATGATCTATCAAAAACTATCATCCAATCAGTGTAAAAGCTTCCAGTGAAAGGCACCCAGACTTAAAAAGGATTATTCAGTATCATCCCAGGATATTCCCGCAGCACAACAGCAGACAGAATTAATCACAGGAAAGAACTGCAAAGTGTCTGAACTGGAAAACCATCAGACAGTAATACTGAGTAGAATGTAGTGCTGAGATCCTGCCTTAGACGAAGGATAAAAAGGAAGTGTGTGTGTGTGTGTGTGTGTGTGTGTGTGTATCTTAGTTACTTTCTTTGTTGTTAGTGCAAAATACCTAATACCTGCAGCTCAGGAAAGTAGAGGTTTATCTTAGCTCACAGTCTGTAGAAGTTTCAGTCCACAGTCAGGTAGCTCCAAGGCAGGGCAGCACAGTAAAGCAGGCTGACTTCTGGTGTGGCAGCAGGAAGTAGAGAGAGGGATCCAGGGAGGAGGAGAGAAATAGACCCTTCTAGGCCACACCCCCACAACCCACCTCCAACCAGACCGCACCTCCCAACATCACATGTGGCTATAAACTCACCAGTGGACTAATCCACTGATATGTATCACATTCCCATGATCTACTCTCACCTCCCAAAAGCACCCCCATGAGTACATGAGACTTCAAGGGGACATCTAGACACAAACCATAAAATTCTCACAAAAATTCCTGTGTATCCCTTTATGCAAAGCATATTCAGTCCATCTCATAGAAGTGCCAAAGTCCTAATAGTTTCAACATTGCTGAAAAATCCAAGTCCAGAGTCTCCTCTAAGATATTTTTTGTTATGTCTTTTTGAGACAGGGTCTCACTATGCAGTGCAGGCTGACCTTGAACTCACTGTGTAGCCCAGGTTGACCTTGAATTGGCAGTGATTCTCCTGCCTCAGCCTCTTGAGTGTTGGGATTACAGATGTGCACCACCATGCCTGGCTTCCTCTGAGATTTAAGGCAAGCCCTGTAAAAATGGAAAGAAAGTTAAATACTTCCAACATAGTATGGCTCAAGAAGAACATTCCTATTCCAAAAGGTAGAAATAGGGAATAGAAAGATATAGGATCTAATGAAGACCAAAATCAAGTAGGGCAAACATTAAATCCCATAGTTCCACTGGCAAACCTGTGGCAAGTTGTAAACTCTAGAGGACCTGGGTGGCTCTGCCCCAAGGCACTGCCATCATTGCAGCTCTCATGGCTTCTGTCTTTCCTCACTTTCCTCACTCCTTGCATCTCCTCAGATGATCCACATTCCTGGGTCCTCTAAACTTCAGGATCTCCACTGCACCTATGGCATCTCCCTCACAGCATCACATACTGTCCTCTCAGGGGCACAGTGCCTGGCCTCCCCAGCCTTCTTCTGAAGTCTGGGTGGAAGCCTTCTTGACCCCACACCTCTTGCATTCTGCATGTCAGCCTGAGCAGTGGCCAAACCCTTTGGCCTCCTGCTGGTGGTCGTAGAGGTCTCTGAGTGCCTGGGTGGCTGAGCACTGAGAACTGAAACCTGGGGGCTCAATTCCCATTCCCCAGGCTGCCATCATCTGGAGCCTGGTGCCCTGGGGTTCTCTGCTTAATACAAAGTCTTTCGTTTTTTGCAATTTTGAGCCTTGGGGTCCTGCCAGTCCCTATGATGCTCTTAGGCTATATTTTCTATTGTCAGTTCCCAAAGTACTCAGTTTTGTTTCGATGCTAAACTTTTCAGCAACCAAGTTCTCCTCTGCTCTATCTTTGCAGGCCCCAAGTTTACCGAGGCTTCATTTCTGGCCAAGCTTAAAACCTTTAAAATAATTCAGCTGGGCCGTTTGTTCTTGATTCTCAACATAGAGCTGGCTGAAAACCCCAACGACACCTGAGCTGGGGGGAGGGGAGAGAGAGAGTGACAATGAGAGAGAGAGAGAATAAGAGACAGAGACAGAGACAGAAGATGGATTATGTAGAGATGGAACATTTATGGAAGGATACTCACAAAACTGTTAGCAGAGGTTATGTAAAATGTTTTTGAGCAAGAAAGTGACAAGATCGGGTCTGTCTTCTAGTTTGACCCATGTTGTACCCACAGTGTGACTTTGCAGTTTAAATTACCCCTGACAAAGGGGCTCAGAGGCCACCTACACGGGACCCTTCCTGTCTCTCAGGAGCTCTCTGAATAAACTTTTCCTTTTCTTCACTTCTGATGTGCCTTGGAATTCATTCTTAGATATTTGGGGTGATCCAGGAGGAATCAATGTAACTCCCAACCTTCTAGATGTCAGATATACCAAGTTCCTGTTTCCCGAAATTGAAGAATGAATTCTAAGGAATAAAGGAGGTTAAGAGTAGAAAAACTATAGAGAGCTCCTGAGAGACAGGAGGTGACCCGAGCAGGCTGCCCATGAGCCCACTTCTGAAACGAAGTTTTATAGAGCAAAATCATGAGGTGGGTACAAAATCACAAAGTGGGTGCAATGTGGGACAGAACTGTGATCAACCAGTGAGATTACGTGTACAGCTCCTGAGGTAATGTTGATCCAACGGGGAAACAAGTCACACAGCAAGTGGACACGGAAATGCAAGGACCTTTTTTGGAAAAGATGAGTCAGGAGGTCTTGGTCACCCATTGGGGTGACTAATTGGATCCAATAATACCACTTATCTTACCCCTTGGGGAGGCACGTAGGCCTGGTCATTCTGCCTTTAGCTTGGGACCTGGCCTCCAAAAGATGCATCTCCAGCCACGTTTGTGCTGTGTTCTCATCCTCAGCACTGACCCCCTCAAGGGCCCAGCCCTGCGGGGCTGCCTAGAATATTTCTGCCTAACTTAGCTGTGTGTAATAGGGGGACACAGCCTTGACCCATTTGCGGTCGAGCCTGTTGGGGAGGTACCTTTCTCCCATACTGCTGTGCTCACTCAGTAAGAGGGGTCTGTTCCAAAATGGTGAGAGGGAGTGGAGAAGAAAGTTAGGCTCCCTTTAGAAACGCTCCTAATGGTAGCCCCCAAGCCTAGCGCTGCCCTGCACATCCTAGGTGCTCAGTAAAAGTATGAAACGCAAGGTCTCCCTGTGAAAGGCTGTTTCAGTTCTGGTTTCTTAGATACTGCACAGGTGCTGAAAAACACCAACCCTGCCAGGGTGGTGAGTTGGGGACTCAGGCCTCGCCACTCTCCCCACACCATCCGACCCCGTGCCCTTGCTGCCTGCTCACCCAGGAGAGGGGACGGTCCCTGCTTTGCTCCCACAGTCTCTCTACCAGGCACCTAAGGGTGATGATCACAGGCAGAACTCTGAGCTGGGCACGGGGTGTCTGTGTCCCAGCTCTAACCCTGCACACACACACACACACACACACACACACACACATGCATGCACGCATGCACACACACGCCTGCACATGCACACACCAGGCACCATGGCTCATTGCATTGAGCAGAAGCTCAACATAGGTTTCTAAATGAGTGAGACATGACAAGAGTGAGCAGGAGGGCAAGGGCCTCAGAAAGGTGACATCTGAAGGTCTGGTGGAGGAAGGCGGGGAAAGTAAGGTTCCTGGGGGAGAGCACCCAGGGAGACCTCCCAACCCTGCATATGTGGGGGCTCTACTGGGAGCCCTTGGTGGCAAAGGCAGTGAGGCCGAAGAGGGATTAATGATGCTTATCCTGGTGTCTTCTGAGCTGACGTGTGGTCTGCTCAAGTGTTGGTTAAGTGAATAAAGGCCCCATGCGTAGTGATGCAGGCCTGTGATCTCACCACTCGGGAGGTTGAGGCAGGAGAATTGCTGCAAGTTTGAGGCCAACCTGGGCTACAAAGGAGTTCGAGGCCAGCCTGAAAGACACAGTGAGACTCTGTCTCAAAAAACAAAAAATGAACAAATGAAAATGAATGAAGGCATGGATAGATGGGAGCAAGGAAGGGTGGGTGGACGTATGAATGAATGGATAAAAGGAAGGAAGGGAGAGAGGACGGAAGAAAGGAGGAGTGGGTGGGTGGGTGGATGGAAGGAGGGATGGACAGATGGATGCATGCATGGATGTGAAGTAGGCAATAAACAGGACCCCAAAAAAGCCACCCAGACTCGAATAGGAGAAGAGGGCACCTTTATTTGCCAGTGACTCCACAGGGGACTTGCGTCCTCTCGAGCGCCCAAGCAAGGGTTTTCTTTCACTTTTATCCAATTTTTACAGGGACATCTCCCAGTGCAGGGCGTCAGCAAGCGAGGTGATTACAGGAGCAGAAGCGGAGCAGTGGTTGGGGGAGTGGGAAACTGCGGCAGGACTTTCCAGGGCCGTTGTGCCCCGCCGAGGTGACACTGCAGCTGTGCCCATAGATGGCTGTGGTCATAGCCACCAACTTTCTGAGCTTAGCTGCAGTTAACCTGTAGTGATCCCCTAGCAAAATTTTTGCTTCTTGTCCCCATGACCTTATGTTCTGCTGGCTTAGATGTCTTGGTTCCAGAGGGGGGAAGGCTGGTACCGGGAAGCCCAACAGCGGTACCACTGAACTGGAAACTAAGACTTCCCCCTGGTCATTTTGGTCTCCTCGTGCCTCTGAGGAAACAAACTAAAAAGGGGGTCACAGTGTTGTCAGGGGTGACTGACCCAGACTATCAAGGGGAAATTGGACCTCCCCACAAGGGAGGAAAGAAAGAGTATACATGGAATGCAGAGATCCCTTAGGGCGCCTCTTAGTACTACCATGCCCTGATGTTACAGTCAGTGGGAAACTACAACACAATCCAAGCAGAACGACCCAGAGCCTTCAGAAATGAAGGGTCACTCCACCAGGGAAAGAATCAAGACTGCTGAGGAGCTGGCTGAAGGCCCAAGGAATACAGAATGGATAGTGGAAGAAGGTAGTTCTAAATACCAGCTACGACCCCGTGATCAGCTACAGAAAGAGGATTATGATTGCACTATGTCTCCCCTAATATGGCTCTAATGTAATATAATGTTGATAGATTCAATACTGGTCCTTAAGGGTTGTTAAAACTGTGTTATAGTGTTCAAGTTGTGAGATGCTAAGAATAAGCATCACCATCTTTTATCCTGGGGAGGGAATTAGTGCATTTCCATTTGTATGCAGAACAGTTATAACATGTTAGGCATAATTATAAGCATGTCTTTGTATCTGGAGACCATGTAAAGAGATGTGTCTGGTTGCCAAGTTGACAAGGGGTAGATTGTAATGGTTGATACACTGTGTCAACTTGAGAAATCTAGAAGCTTAACTAAGTAACTCAGCAGTTCTGCATCCTGGGGTGTAGAGGACATGCCCTAGGGTGGCTATTTAGTCTCCAGGATGTTGTGACGGTTGATACATTGTGTCAACTTGAGAAGTTTAAAAGTTTAACAAAGTGATTCAACAGGGGTCCAGGGTCCTCACTTGGCAAACATCCTCAGCCTGGGCAAGAGGAGGGCACAGATGGTGTGGGTGTATGGGACCTCCCCACCCCCAGGGCAGGTAGCTTGCATACAATAAACTGAAAATGAGGAAGGATTGATTACTGGTTCTTCAGAGAAGGTCCAGTCTCTGACTTCTGACTTCTGGCACAGACTGTTCAGCTACTGTCTGGGATTCGTCAACCTTCCTTTGCAGACTCATCAGCCTCCTGACACACACTTGTACGGGACACTGCAGTGAGCTCCAGCCCTTGGACTGGACCATTCAGTAGAAGCACATGTTCTGGACGTCCAGCTGCTTTGAGTCCAGCTCCTGTGTCTCCTCCCGCCGCTGCTGCCATCGCCATCTTCGTGCTGGATGCCGCTGTTACTGTCGTTGTTGCTGCCCATCACCTTGGCTAGCAGCGAGGTGGCCTGTGCTCCTGGGCCCCGTGGCCTTATGTCACCCGAATGCCAGCAGAAGGTGCCTCTGAGTTTGCCCCAGGCCTTGAAGGCACAGTGACTGAACACAGGAGGTCCTGGGCCCATCGCAGGGGGGACCTTCTGTTTCGGGGGTGGGTGCCGGAGGAGCTAGAGGTCTCTGGATCCGGCCTCGTGCTGGTGTTCCTGGGTGTAAGGAGGTGACTGCTCTAGGAGAGGGTCCTCCGAGTTGTCTGAGAGAATATGTGATGTTTCTTTGGGGGCCCGTTTGAGTGTGCCGCACTGGCAACTACAACTCAGGAAAGGGGGCCGAATAACTAATTGCAACCAGGAAGCGGCACAGAGAAACCGATCTGGGCGTTTGGGATCTCCTGCGACAGCTTGCCAAACCTTCGGGACCGGAGCCCTTTCCAAGGAACCTGGGCAGGCCACCCGACCCGGAAGGAAGGCCACTCCGCCTCCCAGATGTCCCAGGTTCCCAGGAGTGAGCTTCTGCCCATGGTCTCCACGAAATCCCCTTTTAAAAATTTTGGTCCTAGCCTGTCAGGGAGTGGACTTGCCGTGACTCCCTCCCACGACTCCCGTCACCCACAGAGAAAAACAACAGAAAGAGACAGCTGTTGCCGGGTCCATGCAGCCCGTGGCCAGTGTCCTTGCAGAGATATTTTGGGCCACTCTGATCGTCGGTGGCCCAGTGATCCCAGCTATCACAGCAGCGCCAGCCTCAGCCCTGTGAGGACGGCCCTGGAACCACAGCTGGGGACCCTGCACCCAAACCGGAGTTCGGAGTGTGACATCCGTCCATCTCATTCACACACTTCCCTTACACTTTCCACGAGACTCCCAACCGCCAATAGCAGCCCGAGGTGTCCTGGTTTCCCTGCAGTCCAGCAGCAGCTGGTCGGGGAGCACACGAGGCTGACCAGTCCTCTCTGGGGACCCTCGCTTGAGTCTCCTCTAAACAGAGATCCTGTTTCATAGCCCCTTCTGATCGGGGGCCCCTGTCCTTACCTGATTCAGAGGTCCGCCACCCGCTGTGTAGGAAGCCAGCCAGGGCCCTCGGCTGGCCGACGAGCGCAGCTGCCCAGGGGACGGGCCGTGTTCTGCCTGCGCATCTTCAGCGAGAGCCTGAGTCCGGTCAGTTGAGCTCCCCACTCCCTCCACGGGGAGCCAGCCTGTCTCAGGGGGTTGTGTCAGACCCCAACATTCCCGGTCAGGGAACCAAATGAAGTAGGCGATAAACAGGATCCCAAACAAAGCCACCCAGACTCGAGTAGGAGAAGAGGACGTCTGTCTTTACCAGTGACTCCACAGGGGATTGCGTCCTCCCCAGAGCCTGAGCAAGGGTTTTCTTTCACTTTTATCCAATTTCTGCAGGGACATCTCCCGGTGCAGGGCGTCACCAAGCGAGTTGATTACAGAAGCAGCAGTGGACTAGCGGTTGGGGGAGTGGGAAACTGTGGCAGGACTCTCCAGGGCCGCCGTGCCCCGCCGAGGTGACACTGCAGCTGTGCCCTACACGGCCGTGGCCATGGCTACCGGCTTCCCTGGGGAGGTGGTCTGGTCTCAGGCGGCTGGGTGGATGGAAGGAAGGATAAGCAGGTGATGGACGAGAGACTCCTTCCACACGGCTCTCAGAGGCAAAAATGAAACGGATGTTTTGTGCCGATCAGATGGTTCTGATGGGGCAGGCAGCTTTCCAAGGGGGCCCCCCGTGAGCTCCACCTCCTGGTGTCCGCACCCTTGTGCAGTCCCTGCCTTTGTGCATGGCCTGCACCTGCTGACATCCTTCCAGCCAGTAGCACAGGGGACCAGAGATGGGTGTGGTTTCCATGAGCAGGGTGCGAGAGCTCTGCCTGCCGCTTCTCCGGACTCCACTGTGGGCTCCCACGAAGCCGGCTGCCACGGTGGAGACACAATGGCGCAGGGGATGGAGGGGCACTGCAGCCTGCGGCCAGCGGGGGAACTGAGGCCCACAGGCCAACAGCCTCCAAGGAACTCAGTCCTACAATAATCTGGCCAGCCTGGCCCTCCCACAGTCACCTTGACTGCAGCGTGAGAGAAGCGCTGAGCAGGAAATTCAGCCAAGCTGGGCCAGATTCCTGCCCCACAGGACCTGCGATTACAATTACGAGAGTGCGAGGCTCACGCCTTTGGGTTAATGTGTTACCCGCAATAGACAGCGGCTCACTGGAGAGTGTCTGCTCCCCAGCCCGCCCCAGGTCCTGGGGATGGAACCCAGGCCTTTGCCCCGAGCTACATCCCCAGCTCTATCTGATACAATTCTGGGGGCAGGGTCTCATTAAGTCATTAAATTACCCAGGCCAAGCTCCAACTTTTGATCCCCTGCCTCGGCCTCCTGGAGTGCTGGAGTTAAATAGGCACGCATCACCACACCTGGGTCACTTCAGTTTTATATAAAGACGGGCACTGTGACTGTTAAACTTAGCTAACAATGGTAGTGGTTGAGAGCCCAGGTTTTTCCAGGCTTGGTGGTGCATGCCTGTAATCCCACTACTTGGGAGGCTGAGGCAGGAGGATTGCCATGAGTTCAAGGCCAGCCTGGACTACATAACAAGACCCTGTCTCAAGAGCCCAGGTTTTGGTATACTCAGCTTGGGTTTGAACCCTAGACCCCCACCTTTTCAGATATGCGGGTTTGGGCCAGACACTCAGTTTCTAAGGCTGTATTTCCTTAAAAGGGACTTCATTCTCTGCTCATAGTAATCACACAGGATGATGTAAAGAGATTATGTAACATGCTTAGCCAGTGCCTGTGAGGTGATAAGCACTCAGTAGAAGGAAGCTATTAGCAATAATAATAACATCAATAAGGACGAAACAGAGGCCACAAGTGAGATGCAGGCTTCTAATCCCAGCACTCCAGGAAGCTGAGGCAGGAGAATTGCAGTCCGGACAATTTAGCAGCTTAGTAAGACCCTGTCTCAAATTAAAACACAAAAAAGGGGCCGGAGATGTAGCTCAGTGAGAAGGCCTTGGGTTCAACTCCCAGCATCGCAAAAACAAACAAACAAACAAAAAAAATCTACTACATGATCCAGCTCTCCCTCTCCTTGGGCACACAGCTGAAGGGGCTATAAAATCAGCATCTGAAAGAGATTCTCGTGTTGCCGTCTTCATGAGGCACTGTTCACGGCAGCCAAGGTGTGCGGTGGGCCTCGTGCCTGCCCACAGGCGGAGAAACCCAGTCACAGCGGAAGTTCTTTCCACCACTCAGAGCGAAATTGTGCGCTGTGCCCGAAAACGAGTGGAACTGGAGCTC
>RJWT010022068.1:0-17339 GCA_004365215.1 Cuniculus paca
TTTTTTTAAAAGTATTTTGTCCCTGGCCTTGGTTACACAAAAATTCCACTCAATTTTTTTTAATATGAGGAATCTGTTTTAATGTCTTTCTAAAACACTACAATCTGTGGGCACATATAAAACAAACACGAGTTTTAAAACTTAAGTATCCAAGTATCCTCCACGGAATAATGAACAAATTCTTGCTGATCACCAACATCCTTTCAATCCTAAAATTCTGATTTTGTGTGAGGTTTGTGGTGAATATTATGGCAGAGTCCAAATATCAAATTTATTTTTCTGTTGGCTTGGTGGAAATATTAAACTATGGTGAAGAGGGACAGCCTCCCCACTCCTCCTCATCCCCAGCTCTCTAAGTCCACCAAAACTAATGACATGGACACAGAAACCACAGATTTCTGTGCAGTGGCCAAACCTCATGTTAGCATAAGCACACCCTGCAAAATTCCTCAACACCCTTGGGCAAGTAAAGAAATCACTGAGGAGAAAGCATAAGAGATAATCATGATGCATTTTTCTTTTCTTTTCTTCTTCTTCCTTATTGTTTTGTTTTGTTTTGTTTTGTTTTTGAGACAATGTCTCACTATATAGCCCCAGCTGTCCTTGAATTCACATGGATTCTCCTGCCTCAGCCTCCTGAGTGCTAGGATTACAGGCCTGTGCCACCACACCCAGCACCACACTGCATTTCTCAAATTTCACAGGCAAGTTTTTTCTGTTCAATGGTTTCCTCAAGAAATGAGTCATTTCTGCCAGTACATGAAACAGTATGTACCCAGCTCCCTGAGAATGCCTACTGCACACTGGCTCTCTACGACCTTACTGAACTCCATCAGTGGTTAAGAAACAACCACAATTACAATTGTACAAAGAGCAATACATCCAATAGGAAACCTTATGATCGCCATCCCTGCTCTCTGGACCCACCCAGAAAACACAACATAGTTGATGGTTTGAAGTTGGCACTGGATTTAATAGTTTGGGTGAGAGAGTTTCAACCATGTCAAATGCTGGACAGAAATACTCCTCGCCCAAAGGCACTCTGAGGGTGTGCGGGAAGCAGTAAGCTCTGTCTTTTCTATTAAACATCAGTGACTGCATCTTAGACTCTAGCCCAGCCTCCATAGCCCTTCCTGAATACACTGAGTTACAGAAAATGTCTGCTTGGTCCCAATCCTGGGAACACAGCTATGAACCAAAGACAGTTTATCCCAGGCCAAGGATTTTCTGCTCTCCACATGCCCCTCTGTCCGCTTCCTTTCCCTCAGCAACCCCTCAGATC
Source organism: Cuniculus paca (assembly GCA_004365215.1). Lineage (NCBI taxonomy): Eukaryota > Metazoa > Chordata > Mammalia > Rodentia > Cuniculidae > Cuniculus > Cuniculus paca. The sequence goes on from RJWT010022068.1 coordinate 1,283, forward strand.
CCCCTTGTGCCCTCTGACTTAGCCAATCGGGGTAGGTTGTGAACCTCTAAATCAGACAACGGGGAGGGGGAAAAGTCGGCTGCTCTTCCTGCTAGGAATAAAAGGCTCACCCTCCTGTGCCTGCTACAGCCTTGCTGGCGTGGGCTTGCACCCTTTTGCAAAAGTAAAAACCTCATTGAGATTTCTTGATGTCTGAGCACTTTATTGTCTGCACTGACAAACTGAGTCTGGGGGCTCATTTCCAACAGGTGGGAGGGCAGTGTCCAAGTCCATGGGAGTAGACTCATCAGTATTTCCTTTCTTTGGTGGGGAGGAGGGGTGGGGTGCTGGGGATTGAACCCAGGGCCTTGTGCATGTTGCTTACACACTGCCACTGAGCTCCACCCCCAGCCTCAGTCCAGTACAGTATTTCTGACCTGAACAGATTGCTGCCACTACTCAGTCACAATGCCCAACTGCTGCTACTACTCTTTTGAATCCAGTAAGAAAATCCCCCACCACTTTGGGCCAAAGACAAAATAAATAGCTTGGCTCAACAGCCACACAGCACCAAGTTTTTTTGGAGAGCTATGGAACAAGCCTACTAGACCTGCTCAGTAAGATAGAGGGATACAGTGGGAGGGGATTAACAGGGTAGAACAATCTACACTCGCAATCAACGTGTCTTGGGGTAGGCAGGGAGCGATTGTCAGTGTTCTCGAATGGCAAGCTGGGGTGGGGAAGTAGAGGAAAAATTAGAGAGCCAAAGACTTGATCAACATCACAGAAAGGAAGAGCAGACTTCAGAAAAGAGTAAGTCTGCCTATAAACTGACCAGGAATCAACAGACTTAGTGTTTTTGCTTGCTTTTTTTTCACTGGTAGTGGGGAGGGAACCCCAGGCATTGTTACATGCTAGGCAACCACTCAACCATTGAATTACATCTCCAGACATTTTTAAAATTTTTATTTTGAGGCAGGGTCTTGGTAAATTGAACAAGCTGGGCTCAAACTTGGGATCCTCCTCCCTCAGCCTCCTGAGCAGCTGGAATTCTGGTTATTTGCCACTGTGCCTGACAAACTTTTTCTTCTTATTGAACTCTCTCTGCTGTCTGAATCTTGACTTCAGCCTTCTCAGCCCCCATCTTTGGATGAATCTAGCCAAACTTCTTGAAGGCTGATACCCTTCTGTTACCTTGCAGGTAGTTCTCATACCCGCCCTGACCACTACCCCTTAGTCACTGTGGGCCACATACCACACCAAGAGCCCTTTTAATCTGCCATTCTGGCTCAAGTCCCTGCCCACTGTTAATCATTCTTTCTGCCAGGAACCAAAACTCTTTCCCATGGAGGTAATCTTTTCTTCCTTCTGCCATCTACTGGTAAAAATGAACATGACAGGTTCTGTTACCTGTTGTCAATTTAAAAACAGACTGGACTCTGAAAGCTTGCATTATATGTTATGTGGGACATATTTCTCCAAAGGAGGAATAATGCTGTAAACGATGTTTAATCATTTATTCAATAAATATTTATTAAGTGAAAAACATAATATGGAATTATACATACATACCCTCATCCACACAAGTACACACATACTCAGTGTAAAGAGCTGACAGGGAATCAAATCTGGTTGCAAATTTACACTTAGCCCATTCCCAACTGTATGACCTAGGCAAGTCACTTACCCCCTGCAACTATAAAAATTAACAACAATAATAGTAGTAATAATGATTAACACGTATGAATCAATATGATGAGCCAGAGTACAGTTCATTTAAACCTTACAGTCCTTTAAGGTAGGTACTATGCTTCTTCAGACAAAGAGATTCAAACTCAGAAAGATTGAATAACTTGCCCAAGATCTCACAGCTATGAAAGGGCAATGTGGCCACTGGCTCCACAGCACTTGGGGGCATGCTAATATCCATGTTTCGGATTTGTCTGAACTGCTAGAGTCAGTACATGCAAAGTTCTCAACATATAGTAGGTTTTGGCCGATGGTAGGTATTGAGCATCCATTGGGCGTTGGGCCTTGGAAGATGTTAGTTACATCCATCAATAAGCCATGGTCTCCGGCCCATGGTAACAAGCACAATCACAATACAGCACTAAGACCAAGCTCTGCACGGATGCCTGATCTTTTCTTTAGTATCGTCCTCGGAGTATGCGGCACAGAGGCTGGGAGATGGCACACAGCGGAAGGGAAGGAGGGAGACAAGAGAATTTTATAAACTAGGCTCCAGACTCTGTGAGGCAGATAGGATAAGTGGTCCTATTACTGAATTAAAAGTGAGGGGGAAAAAAAAGTTCAGAGGTTTGGGAACACACAAGGTCACATAGCAACAGAGGGAACCGGTCTCATGACTAAGTTTCCCAAACTCTGTTGCATTCCCACACCCCTCCCGCTCCTTCCAACTCCTTGATGGCATCGACAGGTTATTGAAGGGCTGTGGTGACGGGGACATCCTTTGCTTTTGGAAGATATCAGGTGAACAGATGGCCCTGAGCAGACAAAAGCTCCAAGAATCTGAACAGACATTCGAGATGGCACGCACTCCGGCTGGGCCCCTTCTCCTGTCTCCTTCCTGCCTGGCACAAATCAGCTCCTCACCCTGGGTGCTTGGGTGCTATTTCCCAGACCTCAAGTTTCTGCAGTTATTTTTAGCAGTACTTTGAGTGCATTCCTGAGACAGGTGAGGCCTGAAAAGGAATGCAGGTGTGGGTAACTCTTGACTCTCTAGTGCCCCAGTCTGAGTCTCTTGTCCCAGCTAAAGAGAGTCGTCTCCCATCCTGATGTATAGTCTGCCTTCAGGCTGGATTTCACTGTAAGAACCATGTGGGTCAGACCTTCTTGCATATTTCCTTCATCTAGCATTAGGGACATATTTTCTTGACGTTGTTTTATGACCTGTTTTTGATAACTTGAATTCCTTCATTTTTCGTAACCCACACCACACAGCCTGCGGTTCTTTCTGATCCCATTTCCCAGGGCTTTGAGGGACTTGGGCTAGACAAAGTCTCTGATTTGTGTTGGTGGAAACTCGGCAGGCAGGAAGCTGCCTGGAAAGTTCTCTGGATAGTAAGCCAAACTGGGATATCCACAGTTTTTGAGAGACTAAGACAGAATCACAATCCAGTTGACTAGACCCTTAGCAATAATGGAAATTCTCTGAGAGCCCTGGGATTCTGGGCCCTCCTTTACCTGCCTGAAAGCCCTTCAGTGGGATCCTAGGACCCCTTCCTAAGATAGAAAGGCGTCTTCCTTATTCACACTTTCAGCTCCACAAAAGTAAAACCAGGCATACACTGATACCATAAAGCTATTCTTACATCAACTACATACAACAAATACTATGTAAGTTAGGTTTATGATTAGATGAGCACAGGAAATTTTTCTCTAGGCTGGCATTACATGACTATTGCAGGATACTCCCTTTATTAAGTCATAAATGTTTCTGTATTTACTCACAATTGGGAAGGGGGGGAGATTGTTTTAAGGTTTAGTTTCTTAAATCAGGAAATGTAGAACTAAAAAATTATCAAATCTGGATATCCTCCAGGACAACTCCAATCTCTCCTCCTGATCCCCCACTGGTACCCCAATCCAACTTCAACTTGCTTCTGAAGTTCACCACTAAGTTGAATCACCAATCATCTATCAGCTCAGAGATAAACTTGCTATCCATCCAAAGCCACTCTGGGGAGTGACACCAGTGTCATCAGTTCCGCATCAGCGGAGAATCAGTTCCAAGTGGTAGGCACAATGCCTAACAGTCACGAGTATGGTCCCCTCTTAATTATCTACCTGTATCTACCCCTTTTCTCCTTCATTTTTTAAACTGTGTCCTGACTCCTCTAACTTATTCTTCTTTTAAATATAGCATAATGGACAGCAATGAAATATATACTAAACAAAATAAACCACGTGCTGTATTTCTATTTACAAAACCATGTATTCACTGGATTCATCTTATCAGGATGCACCTGTGGTAGAAAGCACCCCATTTATTATCTATTTAGGTAGAAGTGGGAACTGAACCTACAGCACACCACCAGTAAGCTATATCTTCAGCCGTTTTTATTGAGAAGTCTTGCTAAGTTGCCTAGGCTGCCCTTAAATTTGCAATCCTCCTGCCTCAGCCTCCTAGGTAGCTGGCATTACAGATGTACACCAATATGCCTGACTTCACCTGCATATTTAAGATCTCCCTGCAGGGAATGGATCGCCCAGGGACAACCACAGAGAACGTTATTGCCTTGTAATTTTCTCACCAGATACCACAACTTTTGGGACATACTTTCTTTCAAGATGCACTGCACATGGAGTTTCTCTTCTTCCAAACTTCACTCGCAATCTTAATCCAACCCTGCGATTCTTACCCTGGTCCTGCCAACACAGACACATTCTCTTCTAATAAAACTGACAGAGTCAACAAAAAGTATTAGGCGTCTTCTGTGTGAAAAAGTCCTCAGAACACAAGACTGTCCGTGGCTGGGAAGCTGAAAGCCATCTCTGATTTCCAGCAACCCTCCCCTCCCAGCGATGCCCTCTAGTACCAATGCCTATTCCGCCCCAGCTCGCCATCATCTAAACTCAGTCCCTGACAGATGGGGATAAAGAATGCTGAGCACCAAGGACAAGTGAATCAAAGTAGGTCTTAGAATTACCCCACTGATGAATTCTGATTTTACTCTCATCACCTGGGTATAGGAGTCCACATAAACCAGTCTCCCCAACCACCTGCTTGACTCAGGGAGTCAGGGAAGTGAAATCTATTCAGGGTTCTAAAGACCTTTAGTCAGTCCTACTGATGGCATTTGCTCAATCCCCAAGAAAAACACAGCCTCCTTTTAAGAAGTACTTCCGCTTCAAAGCTATTCGTCATGCTGTTCCTTTATGAGTTTCTTTTCAAAGTCACGCTATAATGCTTAATTAAAAACGACCAATGAATGAGTCACTTAACGGGCACTGTCACATTCTTACCTATTAGCAAGACTTGGGTTTTTTTGTTGTTGCTGTTTTTGAGACAGAGTCTCAATTTAAGTCATTAAATGGCCCATTCTGGGTTCGAACTTGTAACCCTGGCCAGGTATGGCAGTATATACCTGTAATTCCAGTACTTGAGAGGCTGAGGCAGAAGGATCATGGGGAGTTCAAGGCCAGCCTGGGGTATATAGTGACTTCAAGGTCAGCCTGAACAACACAGCAAGACCCTGTCTGCGAGAAAAAAAAAAAAAAAACAAATACTCAAAGTGCAATCCTCTTCCAGAGTGCTGGGATTAAAGGCATGCACCAGAACACCTTGGAGCAAGACCTTAAATCTAAAAAGCCTTTTAACATCAAGGTCTCCAAGAAGTCTAAATCTTTTAAAAATAATATTCAAGTTTATTGTTTTACATCAAACCCAGTGAAGCACAAGCTAAGCTAGCTGAAATATCACCTAGGAATGTCCAATCGTCTTTGTGTGACAATGATTGGCCATGTGTTTCATCACCCGAGTCCTTGACCTGCAGCTGAAAAAGGGCAAAAGGTCTGTGTAAAGTGAGAGCAGGGCACACCCCACTCAGGTCACGAGCAAGGAACGAAAGTCAAAGAACAGCGAGTCGACATCAGCACTGTAAACATCGTCCGGCAGCAATGACGCCCAACTCAAAGGGGCACTTGTGGCCAATTAGCTGAACAGCGTCTGATTCCGACAGATTTCGGTATGCGGTGCCCTGCTGGAGGCGTTTTATTCTCTTCCTCGATCCCTGCTTATAGACAAAGCAGAATTCAAGTCCTTGTGTAAGTGATTAACGGCCTTTCCGTTTCTTCATTTTCCCTCCAGCCACTTTGTTCCTGACTCCGATAGCGCCCTCCGTGTCATCGTTGTCTCCAGTGTCCTCTCGTGAGCGTTTCTTCTTTTCACCATGTTCCCTTAACTCCTGCAGGAAAACAGAAAGGATCCAACTGACAGTGAGTGAGCTGCCGTCGCTGAGGGTGACACACTCTAGGCCCTCGCCTTCAGATCAGGCATCAAGAAACTCCCCAACACCTGATCCTGGCAAAGGAGTAAGACCCAACTCCAACTATGCAAAAATGTCAGCCTTGTTAGTGATTGAAGCATAAAATTAAAACAGGCCCTTATTTTCACATGGTGGACTAGCAAAGATTTAAGACAAAGATAGGGAAGGAAAATCAAAAGATGTGTCACTGTATATACATGCACCAAGTCCCCACAATGAATGTAATCACCATGTACTCAAAGTGTGGACTAATAAAGAGAAATTGAAAAAAAAGAAAGGTAATAGCCAGTATTACCCAAGGTGTGGCAAAATCTACCTCTAATTTGGCATTATCTATAAATTCAAATTTTATCCTTGTGTGTTTCTTGGCCTAAGAATTCTACCTCTAGGAATTTAAGGACATAAGTATGTAAAACTACACACACATTAGGATGTTCAACACTGTACTAGTTAAAATTTTTAAAAACTAGAAAAAAGAATAAATCATGTTACATGTGTGATGGAATTCCTTGTAGCTATTAAGAAATGGGGGGGGGCTGGAAGTAGGAAAGGGGGGAAATAAATAAAGGATCACAGTCCAATGCGGTGGCACACATCTATAATTTCAGCACTCTGAAAAGCTAGGCAGGAGGACTGCAAGTTTAAGCCTGTTCTGGGCAACTCATCGAGAACCTGTCTCAAAACATTTTAAAAAGAGCTGAGGATATAGCTCAGTGTGAAGGCCCTGCGTTCAATAAAAATTCCAATTATGGCTAAAGAGAGAAAAATACCCAAATGTTATCAATAGTTCTTTGTCAGGGACTCTTTAACTTTTCAATAACTTTTTTTTTTGAGACAGGGTCTCACTATGCAGTTCAGGCTGGCCTCGAACTCACAATGATCCCCCTCCTTAACCTCCCAAGTGCAGGAATTACAGGTGTGTGTCACCACGCCCAGCTTCATTTACTACTTTAAACCTTTCTGTATTTCTAAATTCCTTTCCCAATGCACAGGTAGCACTTTTATCAACAAAAATACCAGACAAATTCCATGTGGACAGAAAAACAAAACAAGTCTGCATCTCAGCTATTCAGAAAGCAACCTATGGGTAGTTTCTCCCTCTCTCAGTGTAAAACTCAGGAAGCAAAGAACACTCACTTCCAAAGGTTTCTTCTAGAATCTTCTCATCCTTGCCACTGCTGCTTCTACCACTACCAGTAATGATGAGGTGTGTACGAATTTTTCTGGTGCTCACCAAACACCACAGGTATTCAAGGCATGTATTAGTTCCACTTTACAGGTGAGAAACTGATCCTGAGAGGTTAGGCTATCCTAGCTCACAGTCCACAGCCAGGTCTCCTAACCTCAAGTCTGATGGGTTTTTTGCCATGTCCAATAAAGTCCATGAACACTGGCTGAGAATGTGGTCACTCCTGTCAGATTAGGTCTAAATGCTGATTCTAAAGCTATCTACCATCTCTGCACCTTAGTTTTTGTTTATCTTAAATTTGAAACAAAATGATACCCAGTTTCTCAAATTCTGCTGAGGATTAATATAATGTAGTATCTGATGCACTGCCAGTATCATTGCACAGAGGCTACTGAAAAGGACAGCAAGCTGCATACCATTCGGGCAAATCTTTGGGCTTCAGTCACACGTTCTGTCAGCATCATAACCTCATCATCCTGCGTTGGAAAGACAGGCAGCTTCTTCCCAATTAAGTGTTCTATGCGCTGGAAGAGTTCCACGTCATACCTGAGAAGGAAGCATGGGATGGCTTTGATTGGCTGACAGGGCAAACATCTGTCCATTCTCAAACTACAAGACATTTATATAATATGATGCACTATAAAGCCAGTTTTAAACAATACTAAACATAATAACTTTTCCAAATACTAATCAAAAGCAATCTTTGTACATGACCTATTAGAAAATTATCCACAGTATTCTTTATTCACAGAAAAGCAATAGGTATACAAAAATTTGTTCCTTCAAAAAAAAAAATAACGTAGTCATTCTAATACTTTCTAAATTGAGAGAAAGGTCATTACTCTCCAAGTCTAGCCACTAAAAGAAACAACAGGTACCACTTTTCTTGTGCTTCTGTATACCAAATATACTAGATCTTTTTCAGGTATTACCTCCAATTTTCACCAAAAACTTGCTAGGTAGATATTATTTCCGTTTTAGAAATATAAAAACCAGGATGAGGACGTTTAAGTGATTAGCAAAGCAAACAGTAGAGAGCCAAGTTTCAAGTTGGTCTAGCTCTCTGGAGCTCCCCTAGCATTCTGGCCTATTCCTCACATTACAATACCCCATGCTGATTTACTTACTGTGTGACAAAAGTAATGGCCTTCCCAGAGCGCCCAGCTCTGGCTGTTCGACCTACTCGATGAATGTAATCCTGCAGCAAAAAGGATAAATAAATTCAGGTTATATGGATTACAAGCAAACAACTAGGAATGCAAAATCTTGCTGTACACCTATGAAAGAAAACAGGCCAGGCACTCTGAGAGGCTAAGATAGGAGGACTGCAATTAAGCCCAGCCTGGGCAGCTTAGCAAGACCCTGCAAAGAGCCTGGGCTCAATCCCAGTACCACAAAAAAAAAAGAAAAATCTATAAAGCATATCTCCACCACATGCCAGATACAGTTTTATCTGCAAACAACATAACCTCTCCAAATCCTGGTTTCTATTTATAAAACAGGGATAGAAATACATGCCCAAACATAAAAGTTATTGTGAAAATCAAATGAGACAGTACCTTATCTATAACAGTTAATATGAAGCCAAGAGATACACAGTTCTCAAGCAGGGGTGATTATGTCATCCCCAGGGGACAGCTGGTAATATCTGGAAACATTTCTGGCTGTCATGCTGGAAAAGTGTGGGATACTGTCATCCAGCGAGTACAGAACAGGAACGCTAAGCATGCTACATGCAAGGAACACCCCCACAACAAGAATTCACTGCCCCAAAATGGTGATGGTGCCAAAGGTGAGAAACCCTGAAATTCACTACGAACCAAACACTGTCACTGCTAAAGAAGAGACTGACACAGATCAGAACCTGGCCCTCTGAATGACAGCATCCAACAACTCTCCTTGGCTACCTTCACCCACATTTATTGATGTCACACACACGGCCCCGTGCAAGCTGGTATGAATGAATAAACAAAGGCTTTCTTGGGCTTTGATACTTGACTAATTTAAGGACAAAACAAACTGTTCTAAGAAAACATTTAAGAAATAAACTTTGAACCAGGGATTTAGCTCAGTGGCCTAAGCGCCTGCCTGGCAAGTGCAAGGTCGCGAGTTTGATCCCTGGTACCAAAAAAAAAAAAAAAAAAGAAATAAACTTTGAGACTAGAATATCCAGTTAGCAACAGAACCCACCTTCGAATGAGTTGGAATGTCAAAGTTGACAACTACATCCACGTGAGGGATGTCCAAACCTCTGCTTGCAACATCAGTTGCTAGGAGGATGGAGCGAGCCTTGGCCTTAAACTTATTAAGCGATCCCAGGCGCTTGCTCTGAAATGATGAAAAAGAAATGAGAACCCTGTAACAGGTGGAATCTAAAAAAGATGATAAAAAAGTAGAAGGCAGACTATTAGACAAAGGGAAGGGAGAGGGTATGGAAATAGGGGGATGGATATAATCGAAATATATGCATTGAAATCCAGTATTAATAGGCACTAATAATAAAAGAGAAAAAAATGGGAAAAATTTTAATCTTAGAAAACTAAGGAATCTCAGAATGCAAAATATATAAAATAGACACACTAAACACAAGAACTAAGAGAAAAAAATTTTCTAATATTTTTTTCCCTTTAAGTCTAGAACACAGCTTCACAGTGAAGTCAAAACAAATAGAGAAGCAATAAAAAATACTTAACAATTAGGCTGCAAATAGTAATACAAAATAGAGACTGTTTAACATGACAGAAAACATAATTAGAAAATAATTTATAAAAAGTCTTTAGAGACCAAAGAATCAGTATCACCATTAGGGCTAAATTAATCAATGTAAGAGCTTGCAAACCAGACAACTACCTATAAAATATGCATCTGTGGACTTCTAGTACTGACAAAGGAAAGTAAGCTTTCAGAGCACCAATTCAAAGCCCATAAAATCAGAATATTCATGGAAACCGGCAATAATGCCACATGTCCTCACTGTACAACTCTATTATAAGACATGCTACCAGTTCATGGCTAATGATTCGAAAGAATCCTTACCTGACTCATCTGTCCATGGAGGGGGATGGCTGTGAATCCAAGATTTCGGAGTAGCAGAGCTGTTCTCTGAGTGTTGTTACAGGTGCTACAGAATATCATAAAGGAATTTCCAGCCAATTCATTTAGAATATAAACCAGGTAGGTATCCTAAATTACAAACCCAAAACAAAATATGTAATTGAACCTGAGAGAAAGGGATGGAGATCTAATATACACATTAAGGAAAGATTAAGCCTGTACAGGTGCTTCTCAATCATCCACCAGCTGCCAGCTTTGCATGTCTTAACCAGCATTGTGACCTGTGTGTAAACCATGAGTCCCCAACACTGCCTGAGGTCTAGTCCTGGGAAAGTGGAGCTCAGCAACCAGAAGTCTTTATATCAAAGCACCAAATTAGGGACTCCTTTTACAAAAAAAAGAAAAAAGGAAGAGAGGGAAGAGAAAAGAAGGAAGGGAGGATTGGAGGCAGGGAGGGAGGCAGGGAGGGAGGAAGGGAAAGCAACAGAGAAAAATACACATAATAAGCTAAGGAAAAACTACCTCAAGGATGGATGGGGCTGCAAAGTAAATACATCACTGCATCAGGACTTCAACACTAGGGTTTATATGCTGTGAATTCCTGGAATGTTTGACTTATCTGAGATAACTATACGTACAACATGCAGCCAAAAGCAAACAGAGGGGACCCCACCTTTATCACGGCTTTCAGCCAATCAAGAGTTGACACATTTTCAGATGCTTTAGTGAGAAAAGGGAGAGGCAGGAATGATCCAAGTAAACACTTTACCTTGAATTTAGAGGGAATAAAAAGGTAATATTGTTGTAACTTCTCAACAGTCTGGTATTTGGAAGAAACAGCACATTTCACAGGATTCTTCAGAGCTGCTCGCTGAAGTTTTTGCACCTAAAAAAGAAAAATGAGAACAGTACACTAATTCCTAAATGTTGTAACTTTATTTGTATGTATTTTCACTATTGTTTTAAAGTATCAACCCTTATATAAAGAAAGAAACAGATGCCCAAGCAAATTTCACCTTCTTGGTCATGGTAGCAGAGAAGAGAAATGTTTTCCGGTCTCGGGGGATCACTTTCAAGATCTTGTCAACCTGAGGTACAAAGAGGAAAGGACACCGATGTGACATTTGACCAGACACCTGCAAATCTTCTGCACAGTGAAGGAGGTGTGACTAAGATACTAAATACACCACTTTAAAGATTTGGGACTCAAAAATCAGGTCAATTCAGCTAGAATTTACTATTTACTATACCATAACAGAGGCCATCAAAAAACACAATAATGCCATTCAGATAAAAAGTTTAACTTAGCAGATTAAAGCTAAGCTAAGAGAAAGACTAAGAAGAACATAAGCAATGATGAGTGGGTTATCAAAGAAAAGAGAACTGCAAGGTATACAGAAGAGGTCTAAATTAAATGTATGAAAAGAAACTCTGGTCTTGACATTTCTCATCTCCGAAATGTTGAGGCACTGACAGTGGGAAGGAAGCGCAGAATGAGAGAATGAGAAAGTCAGCAGAGATGCCATAATTAACTGAGACTGACGCAGAGCTTTCCATAAAGAGGGGAGCAGTCAGCTGTGGTGCTAACACCTGTAATCCCAGCACTCTGGGAAGTTGAGGCAGGAGGATTACAAGTCTGAGCCCAGCCTGGGCAACTCAGTGACTTCCCAAGACCCTGCCCCAAAAACAGAACAAAACAAAACAAAACAAAAGGCTTGGGGATGGAGCTCAGTGCAAAGGCCCTGGGTTTAACCTCCCGTAAAGCAAAAAACAAAAACAACAAAAATGAAAAAAAATGGGAGCAAAGAAACAAATATAGCAACAGGGAATTTGAGAAGGTTTAGGAAGAAGAAAGAAATCAAGAACTCACCTCTGTCTCAAAATCCATGTTCAATATCCTGTCTGCTTCATCCATGACCAAGTATTTGAGAGCTCTCAAGTTGAAACCTTTTGTGTTTTCCAAGTGGTCAATCAATCGGCCAGGAGTCGCTACCAAGAAAGGGTTAGGAGAAAAGGCAACGTTTCAGAACAAGAACAAAAAGGGGATCGACCACCCACACACAGCCCCCAAAATTAAGAAATTAAAAAACTGAACAGGTTACAGAAACCTGTTCCTCAGTCTTCCCTCCCAACACTGGTAGTTTTTCTCCATTCACCACTGCCAGTGTCTCTTACCTTCCTCAATTACTCACCTATTACTACATGGGGTTTCTTTGCCAAGGCCAAAGACTGGGACATTGAATCGATTCCACCTACAATCACAGCTATAAGGAAAAAAAAGTATAGGAAAGAGATCCTTAACTTTCTCCATAAACCACGGATGCTCTTTCAAGGTCAGTACTGATCTCTACTTACACTTGCTCTCCCCTCACAAGTAACGCTTTTCCCAAAGCTGAAATCGCGTCTTCCACACACCTTTTGCACTCCCTCTCCACCTGCGGGGACGCCCCAGGGCTCCGCTCCTCTTGGGCACTTACCACACTGCACTCCAATCGAGGACCCCAGGGCTTCGAACTGCTCTGAGATCTGAAAGGCCAGCTCCCGGGTGGGGGTGAGAACCAGGGCAAACAAGCGCTGGGGCTTCTCCAGCAGCGCATTCAGAATGGGCAAAGCAAAGGCCCCTGTTTTTCCAGAACCAGTTTCTGCCAGCCCAATGATATCACGACCTAGAAGAAAAAGAAAACCTCTAATACAAAGAAATTCCCTCTGAGCTCTTTGACAACATGATGCTGGGCGTAAGTGGCCGCAGAAGAAAATACCTGATCAATCAGGGAGTGAGGAAATCTGAAAAAAGAGAAAAGATAAGGTTTCTGTCCTAGACAAAATCAAAATCCAATGCTGGGGGAGACAAATGCACAAAGAATTTACAATGCGATAGGGCTTTTAAACAGAAAACACCAGAACACAAGAGAAGGAGTAGCTACTGCCCAAACGAGCCCGGCTTACAGAGCTGATGCGAGTTAAACCTGGACATACACAAGGGCAGGAAGGGTACACCTGCGTGAGGAAAGAGGCGCGGGCTCTACAAACACAGCGGGAGAAGAGTGAGAAATGCAGTGTGGCTGAGCACAGGTGTTACGGGGGGAGGGAGGAGAATGAGGGCAGACAGGACCCTCACAAGCCATACCAGGGGTTTTGACAAGCACAGAATTTCACGATCAATGATTCTGCTTGTTTTTGTGGTGCTGAGAATCAAACCCAGGGCCCCGCTCATGCTAGGCAAGTGTTCGACCACTGAGCCACATTCCCGTCCCTTATTTGAGTCAAAGTCTAAGTTGCCTGGGCTGGCCTCAAACTTGGAATCCTGCCTCAGCCTCCCGAGTAGCCAGGGTTATAGATTTAGCCACCACACCCAGCTCCAACATTATTCTTTTGGAAGATACACTCTAGGCTGGATAACATACGGAGGCCCAAGGAGCTTAGAGCTATATGCCACTTACACTACCCAGTCTGAGAGAACGTCACAAGGAATCCCTTAAGAACAGATCACCATGGTTTGTTATCGCCACTTAGGTCATAACTTGGGTAATTAACTCCCAAGCCAACACCACTATTTCTAGGCTGGCCACAGCCTGTAAGAGTGCTGTGCACTACAAAATGACCAACTTCTTCCACAGCTGCTGCTCGTGCTGTTCTGTGATTGTATGGAGCTGAGAGAGAGCAGTTACAGAGAGGATAACTGCACTCTAAACCCCTTCTCTGGGAAGCAACCTGAACGTGACTGCTCCTTACCATCAGAGATTACGCGAACAGGAAAAATGAGAGCTCAGCTAGGACACCTGACATAACTCGGGAGATGTGATGGTGGTCTGAGGTGGGCGAGGCAGTGAGGACAGAAGGAAGCAAGGTTTAATAAGTTAAAAAAAGGACCAGGGATTTAGCTCAGCGGCTTAAGTGCCTACCCAGCAAGCATGAGATCGTGCGTTCAATCCCCGGTACCAAAAAAAAAGGAACTGGATGCAATGGTGCACATTTATACACTCCCAGCCACTGGAGAGGCTGAGACAGGAGGCCTGCTTGAGCCTCAGTTAGAAGACAGTCTGGGGAATGCAGCAAAACCCCACTTCCAAAACAATACAAGGAAATGTGGGTAACATACAAGTTATTAGTATGGGAAACTAAAAAGCCAAAAACTGAGATAGAAACTACAGAAAAGTACTTACAGGGGAGTAAACTAATGATTGGTTTGGACATAGGGAACTTAAGGTTCGCACAGTAACCGAGAGAGAAACAGAGAAAACTACAGCCCACAATATAGACTGGGAGCCAGGAGCTTCCCACCCGCAGTGCGACCTTGGCAGTGTCTCTTGGTGTAATAAGTTTGTTTTTTTTAAATTTAAACATTCATTGTATCTTTCAATCATGCCTTCTCCATGTACAGATGTGAACTATAAATGAGACTAGGCAACAGAGATATTCTATAAAGATTACAAAAACAAATGACAGTCCAGGGATAACACTTCTGACTCGCCTACTTATTTTAATGTCCTCCTTGGTTGTAGGGTAAAGTGACAGTGAATTATTTCAGAAATAAAGATCAGTCACCCCAAGGCCATGCACCAGCAGCCTGGAGAGATTCAGCAAGCCCAGTGCCCAGTCAGGAGGAGCCGCCAAACCATGAGGCACCACTGCCATCACCATCAGGAGAGCATCAATGAACCATCGTCCCAGGCCTCTTCACCATTCCAGGAGCCCTGGATTGGAGGAACCAGGTGCCTAGTCCAACCCACTACACTGAGGGACTGGCAGCCAATGCAGGACGCAACAACTGATTCAGAGGAACACAGGAAAATGTCAAGATGAAGGAGCAAAATACAATCTCAGACCTCCAGCCCACACAGAACAAGTTCAGGAGACACAGACGTAATAGAAATTAGAAGTCACACACCTGAAAGTTCTGAAAAGATAGCAACTGAAGTAAAGAAGTAACTTAGTTTGTGTATTGTTTGGTTAATTTTACAAGCCTATGTCTGATGGTGTGGACAGCTATTTTGAAGACAACAAGATATATTATGGTAGCCATTGTTGATTTCCTATTATCTTGTGTGGAAGTCCTGTATCACTTTCATTGTTTTGTTTTGATTGGCTTTATTCTGTTTTATTTTGTTTGGTCTTATTCTAAGAAAGAAAGAAAGAAAGAAAGAAAGAAAGAAAGAAAGAAAGAAAGAAAGAAAGAAAGAGAGAGAGAAAGAAAGAAAGAGAGAAAGAAAGAGAGAAAGAAAGAAAGAAAGAAAGAAAGAGACAGACAGATAGATGGATCATTGTAAGCTAATGATTTCCCAAGTTTTTTATTCCCCAACTTCTCAAGGCTTCTGCTTTCCCTTACTGCAAGATACCTTGAGGGACAGTGGGGGCGCTATGACATGTCTTTCTTTTTTGTCAAAGGAAATCATAAAATTTGAGGAGTACATAAGAAAGACTTAGGGTGCAAAAGGGCTTAACCTGCTTGAGTGCTGGGTCACTGAGCAGTGCCCACTGCCAAGAGCTGAGGTCTGTACTGCTTTCTGTTTTTATGATTTTCCCAGAGCAACTCTCGATTTCTAAAACTGATCAATGTCTCTGTATCAAGCCCTCCTTCCTCTCAAAACTCCTAAGCCTTTCAGTGATAACACCTATGGAGGAAACACGACTCCATGAACTCCTTGAGAACAGAATAAATCCTGCCACACTGCTGACAGTGAACAGAAGCACTCACACATGGAGCCGTTAATAAACTGAAACCCCTAGAGGACAACTGTAAGTGCTCTCTGAAATGGAAAATAAACCACACATGAATCATGGGAAGGAAATCACTCTCCAAAACCATCAGAAGACATCTTTCAAAGTA
>RJWT010022069.1:0-17331 GCA_004365215.1 Cuniculus paca
TAGATTCCAAAAGCCATGCAAAGAAAAAACTTGCCTGGCTGTTGAGTCTTCAGCCACAAAGCACCCCCTACCGTGTCACTTTATTTCGGCCACACAGCTAATGAAAGTACCTCTCTAGAACATGAAAAGTGGCTTTCTAGAAGACCTCACAGAACCACAGGACCTCACTTCTCAACTCCTAGGCCTGCTTTCAGATGGCCACCTCCAGGGAGCTTCTTTCAGATTTCACAGCATTGTTTAAAACAGTATTTTATTTGAATGTAATTTATAGGTAAATGAGGTCATATACTAACCACATTAGACTCTGATTTTTGAAGCTTTTCTCTTTTAGCAGTATATGTCCACAGCTTAAAAAAATAAATAAATAAACAAATAAACTTGCCCAATACATGTAAAATACCATTAACTAGAAAAATCTGCTTCCTAAAGTGGAAAAAAATATATACTGCCTAGAAAGAAGGGAATAATGGAGAAAGTAGCCTCGGAAATGGTTTTATCTTGATTTTGAATTAAACTCCCAAACTCATATTGGATTGAAAAATCAAAATCAGACTTCACATTGTCAAGTTGGAAAATGTCAGATATGAAATATTTAAACTGTGGAATACAGTCTTCGACTTTGGGTTATAAAACTTTAATTTTGTGAATTGGTAGCACTCCAATAATTCAATATTTTTAATTCTACAAATCCATGTTTATTAACTTTCAAGGTTTAAACAGTATCACCAAGTCTATTGAAACTAAGTTATTCTGACTTATGAGAGCTATAGGGTAGCTATAATTTGTTTTCTATTTCTATATAAGTGACAAAGACAAAAGAAAGAATAAATAAAAAGAATTGATTGCCACAACAATCCTTTTTTTGTACTTTCAAAATGACCTAAAAGCAGAGACTTAGCTTTATCTGTGGAGTTTTCCTGCATGAGTCAAGGGACACTTAATGTAGGGCTGCCCTGATGTTATTAAAAATGGCTTCCATTGTAGTCTTGTTGCTTGCAAAAAATAAATACTGCATTGTTTTCTTCTGTTTTAGGGAATTACTGGGCACGCTTACAAAAGTTTTGATTTTTAAAAAAAATTCAGTGGCATGGTTAGTTGCTAATATAAATGATAACTTTTCAGCTTTGTCCACTTAGGACTCTTTCCCAATAACTCCTCCCAAAAATCCTTATTTTTTGTGATTATCTGTCACCATTCCTGTGTTGATTTAGTCTGCATTTAGTCAAGACCTATTGTGTGCTAAGTAAATGAAATTCTTTGATGAGTTGTGATGCCTTGGTTACTTTTTTCTCGTTGTTGAGACAAAATACCTGACACCCAAAGTGAAGGAAGGAGAAGTTTATTTCTTACAATTTTGGGGGTTTTAGTCCATACTTAGCTGGTTTCAAGCCAGGGTGTCATGGCTGAGGGGCAGCTGTTCATGGCAGCTGCAAGCAACAAGAGCGAACCGTGCAAAAGAGCGAAAAACCTGCCTCCTTTCTGACCTTACATTGTATGTCAACTCCACCCCTGGGCAGATGCAGCACTGACACCACCCATTCCAGCACTAGACAATGAATCAATCACAAATGCTAGATTCAGCCGCTTCCATGACTACATGAGGCTTGGGGAGCCACCTACAAACCATAGCATGTGGTATCACAGAGCCCAAGAGCAGAAAAAAAACCCAACTCCACTCCTAGTTTTCTCTCTTCCTGCTGGCTTGCCTTAAGCATGTATGTAAATACTTTGAGCCACCTTTCTCACCCACAAAATGAAACCAGTATTTACTCACATTGTTGTTTGGGCCACCAAAGGGCATAATAAATTTGAAAGTGCCTTATGACATGTGAAGTGTTTTATTTAAATAGCTCAGAAGAGTGACACATTTGGTAAGTAGTATTCCACAATTCTTTGGAGGTTATTTTCTAATTTTTGTTTTTGTAGGTGAACTGTGGGCTCTCGGATTTTTAAACTCTATCTCCATAGCAGCTGCTGGTGACTTCAACATCCAAGTTAGATTATCCAACACAGTTTTGATGAAATTCATTCCTCCACCTAACTTAATCTCTATGTAATTTAGTTTGTTGCCAGAGAAGGAAAGTACATTTGCTGTAAACTCAAACTCCTGGTTGCTTGCAAGGAAATTCAGTATGTTTTGTTTATTGCTTTCATTTCATATATAATGTATATGACTTCATGATGATTCGTTCAGGGAAGAGAAGTTGAGGAGTTACCCTTGCATCCAGAATCTGCCAAACATGAACTGTGAAAGCATTACCTATTCCTGAGTTACCCAAATCAACTTGAGAAACCAAGTTACTCTCCTTGTGGATAGCAAATATATGAATTTACCGCCCATGTTTCTTTTTCAATGATACATTTAGTAATGAGTCTTTTCTGGGCTTTAGAATGGCCTATCTTCCTTCCACTTCAAGTTCATGAAGTCAGCTTTGCCTACTCTGGGTCCAAAATTCTTCAACTCAGGAACCTGGAGAAACTTGATCAAAGTGAAGATTTGCATCATTTCCATGGGTATCCAGATGCCTGATTACATCACTGGAACTTGCCCCAGCCATCTCTACATTTCACAAACCTGTTTCCCATGTCTATTAGACATCAGTTCTGCCCAGAATTTCAAACCAAATATGCCCCTACAATTTGGAATCACACAACCAAGACTTGTATAACAGAACAGATCATCCATGAGGTTGAGTGAACTTTTGTTTTTGATATGGTGATCATCATAGAAGATAAACAGGCTTTGAATTATTCTCCAAATCAGAGAAGCTTACCTCAATTTTTTGACTTGTAATTTAATTTTGAGGAATGAGGAGATGTTGGGAGAAATGTATTTATGGCACCAATACAAATATAAAATTATTTGTATGTTAAATAAGAAACTAGTTCTCTAAAAATAACTTTATCAGACTGAACCCTTATTCCATTTTCTTGCATGTTCCTGGGAAAGTATAAAACTAATACCCAAAATGATTGTGAAGAAGTATGATTTAAAGTTTTAACTTAATCACTGACTTACTAAACTTCACAACAAATTGCATATTCATGTTTAACAAAAAAATAGAATTTTCTTCTTTTCCCTCCATTTTTATACAGACTTTAATATGTGGATGTACTAATGACGGCAAGTGAGATTTTGATGAGAGAGTACTAAACCTGTGAAACAGTTATGTAACTAGTTCTTCAGCCTAGCATGGACAGGGTAATTAGACATTCTGTTTTTATCTCCTTAATGTGTCTTTCTCTTAAATGGACACAATTATTATAAGTGACTGAAAGAAGTTTCCATAAAGAACTCCCTATGCTTAATATTTAAGAAGAATGTCTTCTTGCTTCTGTGTTTTTAGCAATTAAAAATTCATATTGCAGGCTGAGGATATAGCTCAGTGGCACAGCACCTGCCTGGGAAGCATGAGGTCATGAGTTCGATTCCCAATACCAAAAAAAAAAAAGATTCATATTGCAAGTCATTCATGCCATGGTCTGCAAAGCCCTGGGGAGAATCTGATACACAGACCCTTCCCTCGAAGAGCTGGGGTTCTCATGAGGCACTGACAGTAAATGACATGTTACACAAGTCATCACTCAAGGTACAATCACAGGGCTGGAAAGGACAATGATGAGATACCAAGAGACATAACAGGGGTGACCTCCAGAATTTCCAGAAGAGAAAGAATTGTTTTAATGTTTTCATTTTCTTTCAGTTAGGAACACAAAGGGAAAGATTTTTCCTTATATAAGGAAGCAATCTATAGCTTTTTTCCATGAATTTGGGCGATTTCTACGCTCTTTTCAAGAGAAGAGTGACATCTTGGGTTTCTCATTTATTGTAGTTTGAGTTTTTTGAGAAACAGGTCACATTCCAGCCCTCAGATGGTGTTCACAGGGTGTTTCAGGAATAGCCTATGTTGTAAAATGATTTGATTCTCCAAAGCACATAAATCACATCTTTTGAACTTAAAAAAAAGCATATATTTTCTTACTGTGTTAAACATCCACACTTGCCTTGCTTTCTCAGGTCATTCTGAATTGGTAATGCCTTCCCCTAAAACCTAGCTTTCGAATCCTCTGCCTCGATTCTCTTCTTCACGTGGATTTCACAGAGGAACCTTCAGTGTTCTAGTAGAACTTCTGATTTGAAGTAATCCTTTACAGAGAGAATGTTTACAAAAGTATTCAGTGTAACTTGTTTGCTATTGCAAAAAAATAGGAAAGGAAAAAGAAAGAATAGAAGTGATCTGCAAGGTGTGATTGACAGTAACCATTTAAATTTTTTTTAATTATTACAGTGAACGACACATTGCTATCGATCTCCCTCAAAATACTTCTCACTTTGAACACACTTACTCCACTATTCTTGCCACTTTCTGAAGCAGTTCTGGAAGTCTTCTTTAGTGAAAGCCTTTTTTGTGTGCTGTCAGGACAGTCTCGATTTCCTGAATTGATTCAAAACATTTACCTTGCATGGTCATTTGACTTTGGAGAAGAGCTAGAAATCTCATGGCGCCAAATCAGGTGAATTAAGTAGATGAGGACAAACCATAGTGTTTTTACAAGCTTGCCTTTCTGCTGCATAGTCCTAGGCAGCAGCATTCACTGCATTTTTCAATGACATCTCATAAAGACATTCTGTAGTTAATGGGTAGTGAAGACTTAGCTGAGTAAATGGAGGTGTAACAAGAAATGAAATACTATGCTGCCATTAAAAAGAATGGTGAATAGGTACACATCCAAATATGAAACAGTTTCTGAGCTATTAAGAAGACAAGGGGCAGAACAACATACATAGGCTACTGTCACCTGTGCACAGGGAGAAAGTATCTTATCAACACATGTGCTGGCATTTGCATAAATGATCACTGCAGGGACACATAGGACACTGGAGCAGGACACTCCACCTTCAGAAGAGACCCAAGAAACTAGGGTTAAAGTTTGGATCTTCTTTTCACAGCATACCTCTCTGTTATTTCAACTTTTTAAAAAACAATTTATATGTGTGTTATATAACTGTTAGAAACAACATTTAAACATTTAAAAGATGGAATAATCAATATTGTATTTTAAAATAAACATCATTTAAAATCAAGTAATCAAGTAAAAGGTAAATCATTTTTTAAAGTATCCTTTTATATCTCAGTGGATCCTTTTATGATAAAAACAACCCTGCAAAACTATAAATTTACATTTTTAATACATCTGTTTTTCCCAAACGGAAGCACAAGAAAGAGACTGCCTCAGAAAAAATTATTTGCACTGAATCTACAAGCAGTTTGCTTCTCCAGTCTTACAGACAGAAAGAGCACCAGGAAAGCAGCTGCGTTCGTGGAAAAGGAAGAAAGCAAATCTGAATGCAGCCCCATGGCCTCTGGCAACAAATAGTGCTCAATGTGAAATGGGCACTCCTAGAACATTCCATGCTGAAACATTGCCTTGGCCAGAGTAATTAGAACTGTAATTCAGATTTGGGATTTTACTTTGAGCTTTCACAGCTTATGAAGTCAGTAGAACAGGCTTATTAAATCATAGCCTAGTACCAAGTCAAAGAGATTTTTCTAAATGTAGAAGACAGGAAAAATTCGAGCCCCAGCTGAGCAGTCCTATGGGTGAGGCAATGAACCCGTACGAGGCACAGTTAATGACCTGTTTTAGGGGCAATGCTCATATATTCCAAATAACAGGGGGGAAGAATTCCAAATAGCTTAACATCATTAAACCCAAAATGCTATTGGACCCTTCCTCTGTGGCATCATAAAGTCCCTTATCCAAGTAGAGAAGGGATATGCTTGCTGTAAATCATGGAAAGTTTATGCCACCCTAGATGCAAACTTCACACTAACTTGTTCACTCTGGGGAAGGTTCATGGGTTTGCTTTGTTTGGGGTTTGGCTTGTTGGGTTTTTTGGTTTTTTTTTAAGCTATAATAGTCTTTGTAGGATGGCTGCCGTGTCAGCATTTATCTTGAAACTCGTGGATATGAGTTCTGACTGGAGTCACCTTTCTGACAAGTGTTATTGCGACTGTGTTTTATATCCCTGTTCAGAATGGTTTCTAATGATAATGCTCTGTCTACCTCGCTGCTTCACACTAAATTATAGATGCCACGATGACAGGGCAAACTGCATTGAGCACAGAGCTCAACTCCCTCTGCGTGATGTCAGTGCCTCCACCCTTCTGTGCCTGGAATTAAAAATGGGAAGTGAAGATATGCAAAACATTTGTGCTTAAAAATAATGTTCTGTCAGTTATTAAACAAGTGATATTTCATTTAATCAGCTCAAGGGATTATTTTAAATGAAAAGGCAGAGAGGATGATTTTATTAACACATTCCTGCCCTAGAGTCCTACTGTAATAATTCTTTACCTGCCTAAATTAAAAAGTTATAATTCAGTCTGTCTACAGGAAGAAGTTCTGGGTGATTGGATTTTATTAGTTCTTTGATTTTTAGCTTCTCACAAATGGAGGTAAAGGCTAAAAAGCTCATCCTCTAGCAGTGAAAGTGTTTCAGGCACTTAATAAATCACCCTTTCTCTAGATTGTGTTTGTGTTCGGGACTTAGAAAGCAAGTGTGCTTCTGAATACAGAAGTTTATTGAAACAGGGTCCATCTGGCCACTCCATTATATGTTTACAATTAATTCACCACTCACTTAAATACAATGTAGAAGATTTAGCTACTGTCCCAAATATATTTCCAAATAGTATTTGTCAATTATATGTAAAGCACTATTTTGTATCTCCAGAAGAAGAGGTAGAGAAATGAATTCCTTCATATTTCTGGTCTTATTGAGTCATATAGGCAGTAAGGAAGGCACCCATCTGAACAAAGAATGCAAACGCGTCTTGGAAACAAAGGATGGAGAGGAGAATTGAAGTAGCTGCCTAGAAGGTTCCCATCCCCACATAACCCTGGTAAGGAGGCATAATCACCACAACACCTTTCATGAACATGGTGCTGTGCAGCTCGCTAAGTGTTTTCAAACAAGTGATCATGTTTCCTTATTTGAGTTCTGAAACAATCCTATGCATTTAGGGGCATTTTCAATGTAATTTTGATTTTATACAAATGAAAGAATTTCAAACGCAGAAATAATGTTTGCCTTTGATTATTGATCTCATGATTTAAACCTGAACTTGAAAGTCTGTCCTCATTAAAACACAGGTTATAAATTTTGGGTCTGTTTGGCCATTTCATGTCAAAAAGAACACTGCAGAACTGCAAGTGAACATAAGTCCTTATTCCTGGGAAAAGAGTTGGTTCAAATTCTCAAAGTGGACCCTGACTCAAAATATAAATCAATCAATCAATCAATCAATCTACTGTTTTAATACAACTCTTCATTAGTTTTTTAAATCATTGGCTTCTTATTAATCCCACTAATTTTCTTTCACTTTTCTGAGGTCATAAGAACTCCAGTTTGCATGATATTTAGACATAGTTCCGCTGCCAGCTGCCTTTTGGCTTAATTATTTCTACGAAGAGGATATTGTAGGCAGTGCCTTAAAGCCCGGTTCCTTCACTTACTCACTCATTTATTCACTTAGCAAGCATTCATTCAGTCCCTGTGTTCCTACTGATGTTAAATTGCTGGTTTTCAATCTGTGATTGCATTACTAATTCATTTGTTTATTCAACCTGAATTTTTTTGTGCAAAGATCTCTACCAGATGCTTTGAAGAATATAAAGATGAATAAGAAATGGAACCTGCCCTCAAGGATCTTACAATCTAGTAAGAGAAAGGGATGGGAAAAATTATATAAAAAACAAGACTAAATGAAAGTACTGTGGTAGGAAGAAAGTAGATTATCAAACTGGTCAGCCTTCTAGTGGAGATACAAGGTAAACACAGGAGAACTCTCTGAAAGAGTGCTCCAAAAGAATACTTTCAGTTCCTTTCAGAAGTAGTTCTCTAGAGAGGCCTTCTTCCCATGCCAGTTTTCAGACTGTTTGAAATTCTCCTCAAACCTGCAAAAGTACTGGTCATCTAGTATTTCTCCCACCCAGTATCAATAGTTATCCCTATTCCTTGGACAGAATTATCTTGGCTCTATAAAGAGGGAATTCAGCCAAAATACAATTGGTGGGAGAGTGTTTTTCTATTGCATTTGGAACATACTCCTATCATTTTCATTCATTTTCAGTGCTTGTGATAGATCTCTCCAGTTGGAAAGAACTCAAAACCAATTTCAGTGCAGATGCAAATCCTAACAAATTATTCTATAAATACACCACAAATAGCAATACTTTGTGAGGTTAATAGCTCTTACTTATCAAATAAGGAAACTGAAAAACAGAAGTTGGGTCCGTGTGAGGAAAGTAGATTGTGAATCTAGAGATCTGTTTGGTTCTTCTGATCAACCTATCTACCCTACATGCGACTTAGAAGAATACCACTACTCAGTGGGTTAGCTCATGATTCACAGGAATTCTGATCTTCTAAGAAACAATTTGCCACTGGCCAGCCTCTGCTTCAAGTGTGTGTGTGTGTGTGTGTGTGTGTGTGTGTAAAAGATGAGAGAGAGAAGGAGGGAGGGCAGGGTGATAGAAATTTCATTTTAACCCCCATTCACAGAAGAAGAGGAAGAGAAAAACAGTTCACTCAATGGGTGACTAATCGTGATAAAACCACTCTTGTGAACCAGGATTGAAAAAGTCAGAGGTGGGAGTGATGAACCTTGTCTTCTTTGAAATTATGCCATAGATTGATAATTCTATATATGTAGTATCAAGCTAGAAATTTCTATTAGAACTGGTAGATATAAATGATATTATATGGCCTTCCATAGAGCAAACTTTCTAACAATTTAGAATTAGACTTTAAGTTTAATACAGTAGAAAAGGAAACATAAACTCCATCCTGAGTCAACTGATTTTCTTTGGAAATTGCATTGTGTAGAAGAGGGTGGGGAACAGGATTGGAGTAGTTTCTGCACTATTTAATATAAAAATAGTAAAAATCCAATGTCAAAAGTTACATGTTTTAATAAATATATTTAAAAATTCTAGCATTCTTCTAAAATCAGAGGTCTTAATTTCTGGGTTGTGAAATTATAATGTATAAAAATTCACAACTGCCATGAATAAAAGGCAGCAATACCTAATAGTAAACTTAACAGCAACAATAATAACTTGAAAAAGTCAGAAGTTGCTGTATGACTGCTTATGTGCCAGGATCTATACGTATACTATTATCTCATTTAATTTAATTTGTGCTATCTCATTTAATTTTCACCAAACTTTATGAGATAGGAGCTATTACTAGCCCCATTTTACAGGTAAGAAAAAAAAAATCTCAGGAAAATGAAGTCATTTATCTCAAGGTCACACAACAATAAACAACAGAGTCAGGATATGAATCTAGTAATCTGACTCCAGAGCCCATGTTGTCCTCTACCACTCAGTACCAAGGTCAGGGACTGTAAATTTAGACACCCTGGACTTTGAGTCTTGTCTCAGAGCTGGGTAACCTTGGACAAGTTATTTCACTTTCTAGCCTCAGTATCTTTGTCTGTAAAATTGATATAATGATACTCACTTCAAAGGATTATGCGAGGATGAAAGAAAACTAGAAAAACACAAAGTAAAATTCCATATTATGGCCCGTTACCTTGCACATAAATGTTCAGTGAAATCTAAGAAAGTTTTAGGAAAAAAGAACTGAGGCTGTGATAACAAACTGATTGAAGTGACAAATTAGATGGCTATTACAAGTTATGAAAGTGTACATGTATATAAATTGTAATGCATGTACATACAATTTTTATTTCTGCATATTAAAGTTTTAGTTCTTCTAACAACTACTAATAGGATTGTAGTTAAAAATTGTCCGGACTAGGAATGTAGTTCAGTAAAAGAGTGCTTGCCTAGGGTGTGTAATTCAACCCCTAGCACACCCCCAACTCAAATAAATTGTAAAATGTGAGCTTAAAAAATTAACATGAGATTAACCAAGTAGATAACCCTCAGAAGAACTTGGAAATTGGTGGTACAGTTATGACTGTAGTTAAGACATTATTTGACTTCTCTACTACATTATAATGGATTGGATTAAAAAACTCAAATATAAAAATAAAAAGTAGTTCATGCATAAAGCATGATGCCCTGAAGCATATGAGATCTGTTTATCTCTTTGTTTAAAATGAATGCTACCTGGTATAGTTTACATAACATGGCAGGGATCAGCTTGATAAGTGTTTCTATCACCTGGGGAGCACACTGGCTCATTTCCTCAACACCTTTCCACATGACTAGGTTGCCAGCAAGTATAATAGCAAACAAAGTTTTAATAGGTCAAGAGCAGAGTAACTGCTCACATTAACAGGAGGGAGAGAGGGCTTGACGTGTGCCAAGGCTAATAACTGACACTTTCAGCATTCATTTTTGAATGCTGCTTAATGGGGAGTTTAGAAGGAAAGGCTTTTATAAAAGCCTGACATAACTTCTAAGCTCTGGGTGGCAGGAAGAGGAAAATGGAGTGGCATCGCTGCGAATCCACACTTGAAAGCGTGGGTGCCCTTTAAGGAAGGTGGCTCATAAACCTTCTCTGTCACTTGTTTGCCTTAGCAACTCATGATTAACGCTGTTATTAAGCTTAAGGATTTAGTGCATCTCTTCCACTTTCTTTAAAGCTGTCTGAACTAGGAGTGGTTCTCATTTTTATTTGCCTGTTGTCTAAGAGAAGCTGCTACTTAGAGACCGTTGCTGTCATATCACATCAGTTTTGCTGAAAGCTGCAACAAGACAGATAAACATAAGATCTATTTTAGAACCTTTTTTTTTTCCTATCAGGAAAGGAAAAAGAACTATCTTTCCTTTCCTCGTCTTTCTTTCCTTCTCTTCCTTGAACAGTGTGATTATTTTTGATGTTAGTACCATCTACAGAGTTCCTCTCTCCCCTCTCCACTAGAAAAACACACAATAAGTTTCAGTAAAGTTTAGGGAGTATTGAAATGAATAGCCACGTTAGGATCCCTGGTTTTTATAGCCCATAAATGGCAGAGTATGCACAATATTATACTTATCCTTTCCACATCATGAAGGAGAAGGCAAAATCTGCTACAGTAGTTAAACAGAAGAATGGACAACCTTCTTTTGTGGCAAAATCTGTGTCTTTTGTGGGTATGCTATAATTGAAACCTCTTTAATAATACAAGGCATAGAGAAGCTGTGTAGAAAAAGGAATTGGAAGTTCATGTAGAATGTTCCTCAGACACTGCCCACTGTAGCAAATGGGAAACTTTGTCAATATGTATCCAGGCTCCTGAGGGATACAGATCAGTAACTGAATCATAGGTAAATAGATAGATTAGATATGGCAGTGGTGGGAAATACATGCTGAAAAACAAATCCACGAGAACAATTTTACAGGGCTTGCCTTCTATTTTCATAAGGAAACTAAGCCAAATAATCTGACAAGGGCGGAAATCAAATCATCTGTCAAGTTCCTCTACCTTTCATTTATCACACAGTTTAATACTGTAATGAAAAATAGCAAATGAAAAATGAAGTGAATGACCAATGAAAAATGCATTCTCTGAGGATACAGTGATGTGTTATTAGCCTAAATCCTCTACCCCTGTACACATATAACTGGTAAAGGAGGCCTTGTAGCCACACAATCCTTTTCATTCGAGTATAACAAATCCCAGGATGACATTAGCAATGTGGTTGGAAGAGCCTTCGCTACATAAAAGCTTCCGTCTTCTTTCTTTCCTCTCAGGCTCCAACATTTCTTTATCCCTTCTTTACATCAAAATATGAGCTCATAGGGGTTTGTTGTATGTAAGCAGAAGCCTTGTAATTCCATACTCAGCAAAGAAATCTACTGGTGGAGGGAGAATATGGAACTATCATTTGTTGGGTATTCCCACCATGTGGAAGGTTGAACTTTACAGTAACCATGTAAGGTAGTGTGAACCTTTTTCACACCTGAGAAAACTTAAAATGAGAATAATTAATTTGTTTATCCCCTAAAGGGGTATAGCCAGAATTTGAACCCAGACCTACTTAACATCAAACCCCATGTCTTCCCCATAGATCTAGCTATTTCCCATAATCCAAGAAAATAGAATTGTCTTTTACAGTGGGCACAGTGGCATCTTGATGGGAGTAAAAAATAAAAAGGAATTCGATAGGTGGCTTTGAATATAAAATCTAAATAATAGCTGCTAATATTTACTGAGTGCTTACTCTTTGTCATACATTTTCAAAGTGTTGTATTGTTTGATCTTCATAGTAACCTTAGGAGTGGGTGCTATTGTTAATCCTGTTTCCAGATAATATAGCCCAGAGAAACAAGAAATTAGCCCAAATTTACACAACCAGCAACTGATGAAGCTGGGAATCAACCCAAAGCTGCCGCCGCCTCGTCTTCCTCTTCTTCCTCCTTCTCATTATGACTTCTTACCACCTCTGAAGCCTCAACAGGAGGAGGTTGAGTGAAAATTTACCTGAGCAAAAAGGCTATGATAGCAGCCTCTTAGTTTATTATTTTTTAAAAAGCTACTTTTAAGAAAATAGTTTTAGACTCAGCAGTGAAATAGCTTCATTTAAATAATACCACTCACTAAAATAAAATGTTATTTATCCTCAATCCTCCTATTCAAACAGTGCAGGCTTGGGGAAGAGATAACATTTATTTTACACACTTGGTCCAGTCTAGCAGATTGTGGGTACTCACATCATTCTCCTGCTCCTAAGCCAAGATGATTAATAAGGCAGAATATATTTATTTCTAAGGAGCAGGGGAGTTGATTCTGATTTAGACAGTATGTGCTGTTGAGCTGCAAAACAAAATTGACCTCAGCATAATTAGGTTGGACACTGGTGGAGTGAGGACTTGAACACAAATAGTTCTATTTTGACAAGCGGAATTCAAGAGCGGCTGGTTCCTTTCTTTCTTTTTTTTCAAAAGGAGAATGATGATTATTTAATATTTGTTGAGTGCCAACAGTGTACTCAGCACTGTGCAAGATCCAGGAACTGAATGCTGGAAACTGCCTGAAGGGAAACGTTAGCAAATTAAAATCCATAGAATCAGCATGAAGGCAGCTGAGGAATACCTGATGAGAGGGAGAGGCTCCTCACCCATCCCAGAATAACAACAAAAACGGGAGCGGTAAGGCAAGAAATAAAAACCTGTATGCTTCAAATCGCAGAGATGCAGCCGGGTGGAAAAGTATGCTTTAAAAGAGAGAACTACCGCCCAAGTGAAGCTAATAGAAGGGAACATAAACTTCAGCGGGCAAGATGGAGAGCAGGAGAAGAAAGGATAAATTCAAAGAACAAAGACATCAAGGCAAACGATCAGCCTCTCCTCGATTCCTTCCAGAGAAGGAGGCCTTCAGGACAGGCAGCTGTGGGGCAGGGTGGTGGGAGAAGAATACAGGATCCACACGCCAGAGACGCACTGTCACTGTGCCCGGGTGTGTGGCACAGAGCACCATGATGGTGCTACAGGAGAAATTATACCTTGTTATCTCACCAGGGGCTGACAGCCCTCACCTGGTAAGTCCTGAAGCAGCCAAGAGGAAAAAGCTGCCTCTGGACACTACCACGTAGCCTGTGGTCCTAGTATCCAGGTAGACAAGTCCGGGAGACAGCCGCGCCAGCCTTGGGACAGGGAGTGTGGGCCTGCCGTTTCACTGAGCGAGGTGACCTTCTGGGAAGAAGATGGCAGTAGTGGGGTCAGAGAAAGCTGAGGGAGACTTAGAAGCTATTGAATCCTTTGAAAGAGTCCCCAGAACCATGGAAAAAAGGAAAAACTGATAGGTGTAATGCATTTTGACTTTCAAAGGACTTTTAGTAAGAGAGAAAAGAAGAAGAATCTTTGCAAGAGACTGTTAAGCAAAATTGGTAATCACAGGGCAAGCGTTAAAATTCTGTTACATTTTTTTAAAAAGAGAAAAATAACTAGGTAGGAGATGGAAAGCAATGAGGAGGAATAAAGGCCTTTTTTTCTGTAGAAAGAGGTTAATTGTGGAGAGCCCAGGGGAGAACACAATATCAGCTTTTTCAGTCTTAATAATGACCTGGAAGAGGAAGATGAAAAGCAAGATGGCAAAACTTGTTGATGAAAAAGAATTATTTAAGGGTATTTGAGTCAAGGAAGAGTCTGGGAGTCTAGAAAACAGACACATGGTAAGAGAAAAAAATAAAGGAAAATTAAAAATAATCCAGCAAGTAAAAATTTAGCTGATGCAGGCAGAGGGCACCCCATTTCAGAAAGAAACCTCAAACATCTGAGCATGTCACTGCAGTGCATGGCATTCTGGATGTTACTGCCCTGAGTATGATCCTTTCGTAGGCTTGGTTGAGGCCAGGGATTGGTCACTGTGGGGACAGGTTTATCCTATGCCACTGTAAGACCGGAGCTCCTCAGTATTCCATTTTCTCTAGTTGCAAAATAGGGACAATAAAATTGGCCTCTTGTGTAGGTATGCTTAAGGTTTAGATCTATTTACTGAAAGCAGACTGAAAATTCCAAATGAGACAGTGTCATCCCAGAAATTGATTGATGGAACTAGAGGACAACTCTCCAAAGCACTAAGGTGGCTTGTGCATGGCTTTCTTCTGCCTGCCTATGACACACAACTGAAGCTGTTTTCTATTCACAAAATAGCTGCTGCATTTCTGCAGATGGTCCTCATGGGTGAGTCAGCCATTGTCCCCTGGAGAAAGGTGGGTGTTCATGCATAGGAAGTTAATCAGCTTCTTAGAAAATAAATTCTAGCTATTTCAAATTTAAAAGAACTATAGTCCCACCCAAAAGCCTGATGAATAATATCACAGGATGCCAGGAGAGAAAGAAGTCAGTTCATACTCTCTACTCCTTTCTGCCTCCTCTCTCCCTTCCCTGGGTCAACTAGAGAACAGAACCCACCACAGGAGCACAAGAGTTTAGCTTGACTTTGTGACAGAACAGGGTGATGTCAAAGAGTAAACACAGAAGCAAAGTTAAGAGGAGTGAATGTTACAAGGAATATTTTCTAAATTCTTCCCAGTTTAAGAAGTGCTTTAGCCTCCATTATTCTATGTAATTCTCACAAGGACCTTCTTGTGGGAATCCATGTATCCCTATTTTATAGACAAGAAAACTGAGGCTGAGCAAGTCGCAACACTAGCTTATGAACAATAGAGCTGGAATTCCAACTGGTTTGTTCTAAATACAAGTCCATTCTTTCTACTTCAGCAAATAAAAGGAGGAAGAAAGTATACCTGCCCTTCCTCAGGATTTAAATGACCCCATGCCTGTGGGATGGTTAATAGTTCTTGTGCCAGTGACTTTTGCAGATTCTGTCCTTCTCCCACATGTGCCCACTCTAACCCTAACCCACCTTGGACTGCATTTAAGGTAAGTAGATGTGATAACTTCAATGCTCAAACTTGTGTTGGCAAGAGCAAACCACTAGAGAGATGTGTGCACACATTCAACATTACCTTTAGGTAGTCTGTAGAGATTCTGATTTCTATTTGCACTCATCTTATGTTAGTGATTTTCATATTACATTAGCAAATTTAATCTCTGCTAATGTGATAGGAAGTTACTAACACAATGAGATTTGATTTAACAACTTTCAGACTTCGATAGCAGAGGCAAAATTTGCAAGCTGAACACTAATTCCAGTCACTAATTAAAAAATAAATCAGAATACAGAGATGTCAGTAGTTCCCGTATTTCAGGTCTAGAATCAAGCCAAGGTTGAGGGATCTAAGAAATTTGTGAATAGGGAGAAGCAGTTGGAGGAACCACTGGTAGGTCTGAGATCTCACTTAGGTTATCCTAAATTAATAGAAAACTGTCTATTTTCCTATTCTCTAGACTCACTAGAACCTCAGGAAAATCTGGGTGTTGAAATCACCAAAATAAATGTCACTCTCACTTTATCAAGTCAAGGCTACATTGTTTACAAAAGCCATTCACCCACGTGGCTGAACAACAGGCCTAATCCACCAATGCCTTAGTCTTTTCAGGGTACCTTGTCCCTGAGGCTTTGGGCTGTAAGTAGCAATGAGACGCATTCAGATCATGGGCTTGCACAGAAAGCAACAGGCTGACACCATGAGGTGCAGGACAGTCTTCAGGGCATTATACTATTCACTGACTATTCCTATGAAATTCTGAGGGGCTAATTCTAGTACTGATTTTTATTTATTCTAGGCCTTTCTTATACTATAAGCCAACTGAAAATGTCTTAAGATCATGACAATAAGCTGAAAAAAGTTGACTGTATCTTATAATCAAAACTGCTTTTTCATAGATACAGAAGAATACATAATTTAACTCATCAGGTAGCCCAAATCCAGAAATTTATTCAATTTTCTCAGGTCGTAACCCAACCTTATCCCAGATACAGAACTTCTGGAACATCTGCTTTACCAGTTCTGCTGGGAGCAAGCACATTTCAAACTAACTCACCTTCACAACGGAAACCCCTTTCTATTATTATTTTTCTTTTTACCAGATGAGGATTTATTGCTCCAATATATACGTGCATGCACTGTATAATAAAACCTCCCTGATTACCGTATAACTGCACATTAAAAATTTACTACAATAAAATTAATGTGATTTTAATAATATTGTTTTAATATACAGAATGTCAGGTGGTAGAGAAAAACTATTTTGAATTCAAGATGCAGTGTGCCTCTTCTGCACCACCTTCCTACAATACGAACTGGCAGATGAGCACTGTCTGCTAACATTTCTGATATGCTCGTCCTGGGGGAAATGGCTGAAGTTGGGGACCTTTTAAAATGTAACAGGACAATGCTTTAGAGACTATAACATAAAGAACTTCTCTGCATGACAGGGGGACTGGGCCAAATAAACTTATATTTCCTGTATACTCTTCTGTGAGATTCAGCCAGAGAATATAACTTCAAAGAATCTTTTGATGGAGAAAAATGTTTTCATTTACCCGTTTTATGATAGTGCTGCAGGATACTTACAGTTGATTTACTATAATGACAGGGCCTGGATACTGTCCCAAAGGAAAAGAAATCCTACTTTTCTCCTGCTACCTACCTGCCACATTTATTATTCCCAGCCAGGGGTATAGACAGGCAAGTGATGGGTTAAAGGGAAAGATGGTCAGAACACAGCAAGTATAAATCTAGAGTTCTCACCAGGGTCACTCACACAAGGCCTGTGACCCAAGGCAGGAACATTCTCATGGTCAGGTGCCTACTTGCTCCAAAGCCCAATAAAGAAAGCAGACCTCCCAGCTCTGCACGGCTGCTGAAGGGATCTGAGCAGCCAGAGAAGTAACTGTCTGGCTGCCACCCCATTGGGCAAAGACTCAGCCAAAGGAAGTGCCAGGACACTGCTGACCC
>RJWT010022070.1:0-17328 GCA_004365215.1 Cuniculus paca
CGGGTCTGCAGCCAGGCAGCCCTTGGAGGTGAGCCTGGCCCCAGGCAATGGGCAGGCTCTTTCCTGACAGCCTGCCGTCTGCCATCTGCCCTGTCTCTATAGCCAAGCCCCACCTCAAGACAGCTGTGGAGTCCCCAATCCCTCTGCAAGGAACAAAGCTCAGAAGCCCCAGAACAGTGGCATGTGACTGATGATCAAGAAACTGCCTGGAGGGCAGGAGAACTGTGAAAGAAGCCAACCCAGAGTCAGCAGCGAGTGAGCAGAGCACAAGCACCTGCACACCCAGGAGCCGCTGAAAGGGCCTCATCCACGCCAGTGACAAGAGAGGCAGCCACTTGCTCCAACCGCTTATTATCCTACCAGGTAGGCAGGCCGGGGCTTGGGACCCCACAGCAGCGGGAATGCGAATGCGTGGTGAGGTGGAAGGAGGTACCGGCAGAGTAAACCTGAAACAGAAAGCGCAACCTCTGAGTGGGCGAAAACCCACAGTAACTACAAGGAAAGAGTGGGCTCTTCTATTTAAAAAACAGAACAGAATTCAGGTTTTGGAAGAATGGAAAATAAAAGCTAAAGGCTCAGCAGTGAGACTTCAGCCCCGCCTCCTCATTTCTCATGTTCCCTTTCCTGGAGGGAGACAAGGGCACCTGGGCGCCTCAAGGAGGGTCCCATGTGTTAAAGCAGCGGGGGCCTTAGGACCCCTCTGCTAGGTGGCTGTGCCAGCAACTGCTGAGGCGTGTCACTCTTCCCTCAGGCTGCAGTCTTCCAGTTCCGGCACCTTCTCCAACCCATTCCCTACCTTTGACTTTGCCTGCCTGGATTATCAGCAAGACAGATGGGCTTCTGGGTGCAGGGGACATGTGGGAGTGGCCAGCAGGCACAGCGGGCACTGCCCTTACCCTGAGAGGAAAGAAGATGAGGGGCAGCAGGAGGCCAGGCATGAGCAGGAAATAAAGTGCGTTGTGAGTGGAGGAAGAGGTGGCAGGTGGGGAGAAGCCCATTCCCCCAGCTTCAGGCCCCCCGTGCCTGGAGCTAATCCTGTTAGGTCAGGTCCTGAACTGGGCTTTTTATTACTTTGACCACACCAGAGATGCTCAGGAGGAGCAGGGGTGCAGCAGAGTCAGTGTCAGGGTTTCCCAGCCCCAGTGCTTCAGGGAAAAAAAAAAAAAAAGCAAAGCAAAAGCAAAAAGCAAACATTCCTTAATGCCACGTCTGTCATCTGAAGAAGGTAGCAACCTGGTGGAGCTTGTCAACCCAGCCTCCTACATTCACCACAGGGCCAAGGGGGCCTGGGAGGGGTGCCCAGAGTGCTCCCTCCAGTTGCCACACTCCTGGCTTCCATCTAAAGGGACCTTGGAGCCAGGCTGCCAGGCACCCATTAGCATACTTCGGCCAGTAAGGCGAGGGGTGCTGTGGACCATTCTCAGCTCCTCCCCCAGAGGGCAGGGAAGACACAAACGGCTTGTCAGCCATGAGGTGTGCAGGGGCACCGGGAAGGGCAGAAGTAGGAAAAGCGGAGGTGTGGTAGGCAGCGGGCCACTTCCTGGGCACAGTTACTAAGGCACATGACCGCGGCGAGGAGGATCCTCAGGACCGGGCTGGAGCTGCCTGCAGCTACCCGGGGACTTGGTCTGTGCCTCTCGGCCTCCCCGCCGCCACCACAAACCCAGAAAGTGGCAACTTGCCCAGACTGCCAGTGACCAGGTGAGTGTTGGACGGCATCTGAGAACTCCTGGGATGCTATGCCTCAGGCCCTGTGGGCAGCAAAGAAGCCAGAGACGCCTGGGATGAAGCCCAGGAGGCAGCATGCAATTCCCCTTATCCAGGGGACAGAAAAGACCAAGGCCAAGGTGCAGTGCTGGAAGCAGGAAGTGAAACTTGCATATTAGGAAGACAGTCATTACCAGTCACCTTCTTTCCCTCCCTCAGGATCTTCTGGATGCTTCTTGGAAACTCTCCACAGGGCCAGGAGCCTGCACCTGAGCTGGACAGCCAGGTGCTGGGATGGCTTTGGCATGATTTTCCAAATTCTCTATTCTCAGCCAAGGAAATGTGCCACCATGTCAGCCCAAGGACCCACAGTCTGCCCCAGCGAAAACCACTTAGCCTCAGAGGCTCTCACTCTCGGCTCTGCTCTTGTAAGGGGAGGCGAGGCCAGCCACAGGCCCGGCGCCACATGCAGGGCAGCAGCCTGTGGACAGCAACACGCCTGCATGGCAGGGAAACTAGATGGGCTGGGGGAAGGCACAAGTAAACACAGCAGTGCTCAGCCCCACGTGGGCTGTGGGGCTGCCGCCACAGAGCTGGCTGGAAAGGACTCAGAGGCTCGGGGAAAAGGAGGGTTCGATCCAGCACATTCAAAGACATCCCAACAGATGGGAAGGCTGGGCCAGGCAAAGAGCCAGCTGCTCCAGCTGTCCAGGCAGATGGCGAGAATCTTCTTTGAGTTTCCAGTGAGGTGGCCCGCAGGCCCTCAGAGACACACTGATACACAGGTGGCAGCTCAGGTATCCGGGTGGGGTGGCTGGAGTACAGGGTGCTCAAACCCACAAGGAGCGGGAGGAAGGGCAGAGAAGACCCTCACAGAGAGGAGAGGCTGGCGGCCACCCTCACGCTTCTTTCAACAGCGGGATATCTGTGGAAGACAGGGAGGGCGAGCACAGCGGTTACCCAGAGGGGCCTCCCCCAGCACTCCAGGTCCTGCTGCAGGCCCTAGTGCACAGAACAAAATGCCCTACTCATACATGTTCAGAGAGTCAAAAATTCCCTGCCTCTTTTAGGCCTTTCTAACTCATGTCTCCCTGGGCATAAGATCTGAACACTCAGCCTAGTATTCAAACTTTTTCTGGCCCTGTCAACACAAAACCTCTCTGTACTCTGCTGGCCTCGCCACTTCCATTTCTCTCCTAACCCCTCCCTATGAGGCCACAAAGCCCTGCTTAAGTCTCACCTTCTCCTCAACGCCATCTGCCAGCAGTGTGACACTGGACAAATCACTTCTGCTCTCTGGACTTCAGTCTTCTCGTATGTCAATGAGGGGTGGAGGGTCAGACACACGCCACACTCTCCTGACTTCCCTCACAGCCCAGTCAGCTCCAGCCTGGCCTGCCACAAACTCACTCTGAGTCACGTGTACTGCTTTCTGGGCCCCTTGTTTATTTATTTATTTATTTATTTAGTCTTTTTGAGAGAGGGTTTCACTATGCAGTTAAGGCTGACCTTGAACTCATTTTGTAGCCCAGGCTGGCCTCAAACTCACAGCGATCCTCTTATCTCTGCCTCCTGAGTGCTGGGTTTACAGGTATGCACCATCATGCTTGGCCTGGGCCCCTTATTTTAATGTGAACTCCACAATTCCTGCTTCCATGTTTCTCCAGTGTAGGTCTCATCATCGTTTCCAGTTGACTGACAGTCCATGCAGCAGAGAATACCTTTCCTATTTTTTTGCGTCACTCTTGAAACCTCCTTCAGCTGCAACACAGGCTGGGCTCTCAAAGATGCTTGCTCATTATAAGGAACAAAGCAAGTCAGCCAAGAGCAGGACACACTCCCCTTACAGAGGACGAGGGCTGCTATTTGCCCCTAGATGTATCCTATAACACACAGCACTAATGGTCCAGGGGTTACTGGTTTCCATACCCAAACCTGGGGCAACTATTCAGTTCCCTTGCCATCACTCTAGCCAACTGAGAAAAAGAAGGCAAATCATGGTCTGTATTTATAAATTTTCACCCTGGGTGCCCGAGATACCCAGGAGGCAGGACGTTCCTTCCGAGACTCTTTTAGGAGGCTGAGTGCAGACAGCATCAGTGTCAAAAGGGAAGCTCCTAGGTT
Organism: Cuniculus paca; assembly: GCA_004365215.1. NCBI lineage: Eukaryota > Metazoa > Chordata > Mammalia > Rodentia > Cuniculidae > Cuniculus > Cuniculus paca. Next base: position 3,832 of record RJWT010022070.1, read on the forward strand.
TAGTCTGTATCCTGAACTGCACTGGGAATTCACTTAAAGATATCTTTTAAAGTGGCAGAGCCAAGCCCAAGGTTAAACTCTCCAGGCTCCAGCAAAGGCAGAAGTATCTGGAGGCAGAATGTTATTCCACGGCCAATTTCCAACACATGAGCTGGAGTCACCCAGGAGGCAGCACAGCACTACAGGTTTTAAAATCAGAGAGATCACTTCAAATTCCAGCTCAATCACTTAGCAGTGGGCAAATAACTCACCCTCTTTGGGCCTCAGTTTCCCTAAATGGGGGCAATAATAAATTAAATACCACTCAGGATCACTGTGAGACTGAACTGAAACGGTACACGGAAACTAATGAGTACAGTACCTGGCACAGCCCTGCTTGGAGTGACGCAGCTGTCTGCTCTGAAGGAGAGACAGATCCTCATCTCTGTGTAATACAACCTAGGTCTCTCTGATGTTCCTGACCAGCCCAACCCCGACTTGACTGTCCATCTTTCACTTAGCACTGCCCTGTGGCTGTGCACAATGTTCAAGACTTCAAACCATCAATACTCACCAACAGAGAAAAGTCTCTCGATTGAGAGCCCAAGGCCCGACCTGCTGCTTGGAAGGTGATTTTTGTAGGCTAACATCCCAGGTATTATCTTTCTTTTTGTCAAAAGCACACCAATTGTTAGAAAGACCCACCGTCCTTTCTCACTCCCAGCAAGCACTCCACACACCTAACAATTCCTGTTCATCACAGACCACCTACCATCTGTGTACTCCTCTGATGTGAGGGATAAAAGGCTTTGTATGTCGCTGTTCTCCGAATCTGTGGCTTCTTTGTGCGCCGGCCGGCTGCTCCCTGAGCCAGCCACCCAAGAAGAGGTGGTTGCCTGATGCACCATCACAGTCTCTGAGCCCCGGGAGCCCCAGGCTTCACACAGTCCTGACTGGCCCGGGGCCTCCTCCTCACCACCCGCAGAAGAGTAGGCCCCCTGGCCCTGTTGCTCCCTTGGCAGGCTCCTTCCACTGGGCCCAGCCCCTTCTGACAGCACGATGGGGACTCTGGGGTCTGCAGGTGGCATGCAGTGACCAGAACTGCCGTACACAGCCTCCTCGTACGAAGGTAGTGCAACCTGCACCCCATCCACCATGATGGAGACCTGGTCCCCGGACACCCCTTGGTCACGCCTGGATGGGAGGAGAAGACAAAGCATCAGAATGAACATACAGATAAATAAACACCATTACACCAACAAAAGCCACCTTTTCTCTTCCCCCTTTAGGACTGAGGTTGAACCCAGGTCCTTCGTACATCCCCAGTCCCTTTTCCATTTTGAGAAAGGTCTGAATAGCTAAATTGCCCAGATTGCACTCAAACTAGTGATCCTCCTGCCTAGGCGTCCTGGGGTGCTGGGATTACAGGCATGTGCCACCACCTCCAGCTCAAAGTCATTATCTGAGCACTTAACTATGTGCCAGGCCCAATGCTTTAAATACTTTTCCACACTGAATCCTCACTTGACCCCTTTCAGACAGGGAGGGATTCACCAAGCACACAGATGAGGCTCAGAAGTTAAGGAACTTGCCACAGTCACAGAGGTGGTAAGCGACGGACCTAGGACTCTAATCCAGTTCCAGCCGCTCCCAGAGACTACACCCTTAACTTGTGGGTACATAAGCCTGGGCTTCAGTGCAAAAGCTAAGAGCCTAGAGACCTAGAAATGGAACCATCCATTCAGCTCAGCGCGGGTAAAAAAAGAAGAGTGGTGGAGGCATACACATGAATATGCTAAAAACTGCTTCACTGGATACTTTCAGTGGGAACTCTGTGAGATTTATGAATGGTATCCCCACAGACTGTTAGGCAGATAGAGGAGCAGGCATACTATGGTCTTGAAACAGGATTCTGAACTGGAAGTCAGAAAAATTTTGTTCTTCTGACTCAACCACTTTGCTTAAAACTTCATAAACTTTAAAAAAAAAACAACTGTATGTGAATTATTACACAGTCAAAGTATACATAGACAAATCGACATAGAGTTCGCTGGTTTGCTCCAAGGGTGACACTGGTGTAAGACTCCTACCCAGGCCAGGAACCTCACACTGCTACACGCTGATACCACCTTGTGCCTGTCCCGTCACCCCCACTCCTCACTACCACAAGTGACCACTATGCTGAGCTGCATGGAAACCGCTCCTCTTACTTTGTATTCTAACAGTTTTACTGACTAAATTATGAATCCTTTTATGCTACAGTTTAGTCTTGCACATTTCTGATCTACATATATGAATGAGATACACAATAAATGTGTGTGTAGACACAGTAGATGGCTCTGCTTCTTTTACTCATTTTGTAAAGTTTACTCCTGCAGACACCTTTGGGGAGGATCATTTCTGTTACACACACACTTCATGAGCCATGTGAAAATAAGGTTAAGATATAATGTAGATGTTCCTTCTCAGCACTTCTACTCCTATATAACTTTAGCCTCATTACATCCCAGAAATGTAACATTATGATCATATAATACGTTTCCAAAGCCATCCAAAAACTATGCTCATTTCATCTGTAGTCTTTGTTTCATCCAAAATCCAATAAAGATCATGCAATGGATTTAGCTGTCTGGTCCCTTTCATCTCTGTTCATCTGAAACAGTTCACCATCATTTTTCTTTTATGACACTGGCATTTTTAGAAGACTCTAGGCCAGATGTGAGATGACCCACAATCTGGATGTGTTTAACTGCTTTCTCAGGATTGGATTCAGGTCAATTTTTGCCAAGAATACTATACAGGCGATGGTGTCCTTTCAGCTCATCACATCAGGGTACACTCCAGTCTACTGTCAGATCATACTGCTGTTGTTTAACTACTGTTAATAGCTCTTGCTGGGCATAGTGGCGCATGCATGAAAGCCCCGCACTCAGGAGGCTGAGGCAAGAGAGCTGCATGAATTCAAGGCCAGCCTGGACTACACAGCAAGACCCTACCTCCAAAAACCAAAAACAAACAAAAAAGAGCTCTCCAGTTCCTTACCTGTACTTGGAGATAAAAATCTGTGCTGCCTAATATAAATAATGTACATCCTGTGAGGGAGAGAGAGTGGTACCCTTAAAAACTGTTCAAAGGTTTTGGGAAGGAAGGGAAACTTTGACAAGGCAGCAGAAAAAGCAGTGTATGTACTGGCATGTGCTTATTTTCTGTTATTCAAATTAAATTTGTGTTGCTGTTTAAAAAGTAATATGTATACATAGTACAAAATTTAAGTGAGATCCATAATGAACACCAATTTCTCTTCTTCTCAAGTCAGCTGGTTACTTTTAACAAATTTACTAGTTACCTTTGGGGGAAATAAAACTCCTTAATCTAGATGAAATACAGATTTCAATGGTCTGACTTCATGTGGAAAGAGTTAGTTCTCGCCCTAATTTTTTTTTTTTTTTACCAGCAATTGAACTCAGGACCTTGCGCTTGCCAGGTAGGCACTTACGCCGCTGAGCTATATCCCCAGCAAGAGCTAGTTCTTAAAGTAAACAAACCCCATCAAATTTTCTCCATTCTATTAACAACCTTTAAAAATAACTGCACCCCCCCCATTTCATCAAACAAAACAAAAGGAAGAAATGTAAATCACACATATTATATAGTAGTAGTGGTGAACCTAGGGCACGTGTGCCACAGTTGGCTATTTATTATCACTGAAAGCTCTAAGAGGTTCGCCATCACTAGTATAGAGAAATTAAATCTAAGTGGGCCCTTGCCTGTAAGTTCCAAACCTGGGGCATCTTACAGAATTTGGGTGGGTTTGTGTTGACCTTCCATGCATTCATGTGTGCACACTGGCATCACCTGAAGGTGCCTGGGACCTCCATCACTGGGCCTCAGCCCCAGAGCTTCGGGTGGACTGAAGCGAGGACTGGAAATATGCATCCCTAACAATTCCCAGGGATGCTGATGCTGCTGGAACCATAATTCGAGAAGCACTGATGCAAGGGAAATGACATGGGCTTTGCAGTTGAACAGATCTGGGTTCTAATGTCAGTTCTGCTGATCTATGCAAAGCAACAGCACTGTACTAGGCACATGCACAAGTTCAGCACATGGCGGGCCTCTCTTTTCCCCCTTCCCTAGTACACACAGACAAAGGCTGTAGACCACCAATTTCTCCCTGCCAGGCAAAAGTGAGCCGCGTAGTAACGCCCGCTGCCTGCCTGAAAGCAGCACGGCTCTTGGCTTACCTGCTGTGGTGGAAAGACTTGAGCTTTGGCTGCAGCAGCACAAACAGCACCACAAGGAGGAGAATGAGTGCCACGGAGCTGGCAGTGGAAGCCACTATGGACAGCGTGGGGACTCCAAGTGATGTGTGGGTTTCTTTGTCTATGGAAACAAGCTTTCATCAGAAGAATTTGATGACCAGACATACAAAACACAGGCCCCACAACTGACGAAGTCAAATGCCCTCTGCCTGGTGCCACAGAGAGCCATCGGACAGCGGGGCCTCTTCAGCAAAGCAGCATAGCGCAGCCTACATACACAGTGCACCAGGAAAGAGACCATTTCCCTCTCCTGTTTCTTAAATAAAAACTTCCCCTCCCCTCCAGCCTTTGAGGTCCATTTGATCTCTAACTCATTAACCAGATCTTACCTCTATAAACCACTCCGATTCCGCCCTCGATAACAGGCTGGTGAATATTAACCATTAAAATGAACACATCATTCCACCACCCTTAGTCCACGCATGTTTTCCCCATGCAGTGGGACAATCCCAAAGTCCTGCAACTGTGGCTGCAGATCTCAGACTGGTTCCTGCTCTTCTCTGCGATGTCACTGCTTAAACACGCTCAGGTCTTGAAGCCCAAGGATGTAGCACAAAAATGACCACGTGATACATACTTCCCCCTCAGGCAGCTGGATTTTCCAGTCATGTAAGACAGGAGGAGGCAAGTGGGAAGGGTTCTGTCCAGCTGGACTGTGGCTCCATAACAAATGGTCCATTTCCATTCAAGGAAAAATTAAATGAAAGGGACATTACAGAAGGTGTCAGCATTATGCTCAGCGTGCTAGCAGAACAGTCAAAGGTCACCAGCACTTGGCTAGGCCAACAAGATCCTGAACATCAAAGAGACTTGACACAGCAGAGCAGACGCCTCAGTGAAGACATGCGAGCCCCTCAGGGACTCAGTGGAACACAACGGGACATGCACCAGCAACACCAGCGTCTTTCACAAAGACACAAAATCCCAAAGGGAAGCTGCAGTGCAAACGGCCATGCACAGCACAGCCGAGGGCACTCTGCGGGCATCACTTCCCAGAAAGTGACAGAAAGCAGAACCCCAGAGAACCCCTTCTGCTTTGCAGACTGACCCTCATTGAGATGGCAGCTGATCTCCATGGCCGGCTTCCACTCGCCGTTCTTACACGTCAGGTATTTGTAGTCTCCCTTCAACACGTAGCCTTCCGCACACAGGTATTCGATGACGCTGCCTGCTGTCAGGGGGTCTCTGCAGGGCCGGGGGTGGCAGACGTAGCCACCATTTTCTGGCTCTGGGGGCAGGGGACACACTGAAAAGACAGAGAGGACGGTGGTACCATGGTGAAACTTTCAATGCCTCCACTTGACAACATTGTTGAAGGACGTGACAGGAACGCATGAGGAGCAAAGAGCCAACTCTCGGAAAGGCTACCGACCAGACAAACTCTGGAATTCAGGTTGTCACTGAAAGAAAAGGAACTCTTTAACTGTTTCAGAGTTGTAGGAGCCACTCGTGCCATTTCCCCTTTCCCTCCCTCACACCTTAGGAGCGCAGCCTCCATACTGAACAAGAGACTGACAACATCCTGAAGCTACTACAACTGAGACATGATTCGAACAAAATCTCCTGAACACAGCAAGTCAGAGTGAGAGGAGATAAAACAGTGCCAAACAGTAAAGGGCAAATATTAGGCTTGTTTCTGACATGAATGCCAGAAGGAATTCCATACTATAATAAAGATGTGTGTTCTCGGCCTCGGGGGGATTTCCAATGGACTTCTGGGAGGCTTCCTGAGACCCGGCACTGCTCATTCTCTGACTGGCAGCAGCATTACTTGTCTCTGCTCCATAGTGAATCCCACACTTTTCGTCTAGGCAGGATGACCTAGCTTTAAAAGCACCTTCGCCTCTTGTCTTATTCTTTCCTACGACTCTGAGACAGCTATCATTTCTCCCCTTTTAGACAAGGATAGCAAGGTCTACAAAAGCAAAGTGACTTAGGCAAGCTTAAGACAGAAAGAAGGCAGACTTGGGGCCAGTCAGGTAATCTGATTCCAAACCTGGACTCTACCAGCAGGTGCCACTCCTATGCCATGACCTGAGTGGTTTACAAGGGATGTTCTGCGCCAAGACCACAACCCCGGCACTCCAGACTAGTCAGCTGGGGGTACAGCAACCAAGGACTAAACAGAGTGGGTGCTGCAGAGGAAGGCAGGATGAGCAGGTTCCCAAGAACTTCAACTTTCCAAATGTAAGACAGACCGAGTTTTCCAAAGGAAATTCAACTTTACTCATCATACCCTACTCACCAGCCTGAGTACCACAAAGATAGCCGTACGGAAATCAAAACGGTCATTTTTTTTCTTTCTTCCTCCAATAGGCCCAGAGCAACTGGAAGTCATACTGTAGTGCCTGACTGTCCAAGATAGGGCGCTGGCTCACTCCCATCTGCAAGCCCCACTGACCATGCTTGGTCAGATGCGCCCTTAAGGACTCTCCCCAGCACCGCCTCCCTCCAATACAGAATGCTACAAAGCAGGCTGGGTGGATACTAGGTGAACAGAAAGGCGAAGACTCCCTGCCCTCGAGCTGTGTGTCACTGGAGATGGGGAGAAGAGCTACCATTTTCACTTCATTTTATTTATTTGATGGTGGTGGGGCTGAAAACCAGGGCATCACACATGCTAGGCACAGGTACTGCCACTGAGCTACCAGCCCTACCATTTTTAAAAAACTTAACAGAGACAGGTGTGGTCGTGCATCCCTATAATCCCAGCGCTCGGGATACTGAGATACTGCGATACTGCGGCAGGAGGATCCCGAGTTCAAGACCAGACCAAACTGTATAGCCAGACCCTGTCTCAAAACACAAAAAGCTGCCAATGACCAAGCTGGGTGCCAAGGGATCTGAAAGAGAAGCTTAGCAGCTTCTCTAAAACTAGAAGAGCCCAAATAAGGCCCCTCCCCGGTCCTCCAGAAGGACACAGCTCTGACCTGGCCACCTGGCTCAGAGTCCCACACCAGAGACAAACAGGGGCAAATACTCCTGGCACTCTCAAGGCTGTGGGGCCAAGTTGTTCAGAGAGCTGGTCAGCACCTTTACGCTCCCTCTTTTGTTCAGGGCAGCACGCCTGCCACAGACCTCCTCAAGTCTCCTCAAACTGTATCTAATGGGTTCACTTCCCAGCATGACGGATGCCAGGCCCCCCAGCGCAGCTTCCGAAGGCAGGCAGAAATGGCACGTGGGCCCAGTGTGCTGGGAGAAAGGCTACGGGGGGAGGAAGAGCTGCTGATTCTAAGACCACTCCTGCTCTGCTGCGTATTTCTGCCTGTAAAACCCGCAAATCCAAAGAACCTTAGAATAAGACCCCGGAGGTCACCTAGCATTCATTTTATAAGTGGAGAAAGTGAGGTCTACAAAGAAATAACTTGCAATTCAATTTAGTTTTGCTTTAACTGATACTTATTGGTTACTATGTATGGGGTCATGGTGTTACAGCTCTGAAGAAGGATAAAAAAATAAGCACTTCAGGCATTTGTAGACAAATAGGGGTATGACAAGCATACACATGTATCTAAAAAATCGTTTTCTTTATGCTGTCTGGGTTTTCAGTTTTGTTGAAGGACACTTTCCCTGCTTGGAGATTATAAGCATACTCTACAATATTCTCCTGTAATGTTTTTTGGGTTTTTTTTTTGCGGTACCAGGGATTGCACTCATGACCTTGCGCTTGCCGGGCAGGTGCTTAGACCGCTGAGTTAGATCCCCAGCCCTGGTGTTTTTGAGACAGGGTCTCACTATGCTGTTCAGGCTGGCCTTGAGCTCACTTTGTAGCCCAGGCTGGTCTCGAACTCACAACGATCCGCCTGTCTCAGCCTCCCGAGTGCTGGGATTACAGGCGTGAGCCACCACGCCCGGCTTCTCCTGTAATGTTTTATGGACTGGGTTAGTTAAATACTTCTACTAGAAAAACCTCATGGGAAATGAATATATGTGGTTTAAAAAAAAAATTCAAGAAGGATGCAGAATGAAAAGCAAGCCTCTCTGCTATGTTTTAGCCACCCAGCTGCACTCTCCAGAGGCACTGTCCTGGTTTCTTCCATGTCCTTTCAAACAATTCTGCACGCAGACTCTTCCAACATGCGTCAAAGGCTGTGATTCGTGCTGCGAGAGAGGAAGCCAACAGCAGGAGACGTCACGTCCTGCATGGGGGAGATTCAGGCGGCTTGGGCGGAAACGGCACCTCAGATGCAGCTTCGTGTCATCAGGAAGGGAAGTGGCAGTTTGAAGCAAATGCACCAAAGTAGGAAAATGTAGGTTAAGCCCAGAGAATACCAAGTGGCCCATTTACCTGAGATCATTCATAAGGAAAATCTGTCCCCCCAAAATTAAAAATGTGAACAGCGATGAAACATTTTACAGAGTGCCTTGACTGCAACGAGAGAGGTTCACACTAACATTCAAAGGGAAAGAGGAGCGGCTGAAGGTTCCTAAGAAAGTCAGCATTACAAGCAGAGCTGAATTTGATGTAAGGTGGACCAGAGGTGGAGAGTTCCTTTAGATTATGTCAGCAGTGCAGCAACCCTAGTATGGTAAAATAAACTCAAGGCAAAAATTCTTTTATGTTTATTCAAGAAGGTCACACAAAGGAAATAAACTAAAGTATGTCAGGCTCAGTATCCCAAGCTGCCTCCCCAGATTCAAGGAGGAAAATAAAGAGCCTTAAAAGAAAGGGTCAAAAAGTAAGAAAAAGAGGTAAGATTGTTTTCAGATCTTTTTCCCTAAAGAGCAGCACGAGAAAGTTTGGCTGAAGGCTGATGGGAGGTGGGCCCTCTCAATGACACCTGAGAACAGAAAGGATGCGCAAAATCCTCACAGCAAATAAAGCACCCGGAAGCTTCCAGAAGCCACTGTCCTGAGCAGGAGACTGACAATCTGCACAGCCAGCTCTTTCTCTGACAACTCCAAATCCTCAGAGAGAATCTCAAGCTCTGATCTTAATCCCAGGAAGATAAAGAAGCATGTGACTTGACAATGGTACGTAATTTTTATAAGAAAGACTAAGCAGTTAACTTTACAGGAAAAAAAATTCTAGCTCCTCTTTGCATTGCACTGTCTCCTACTCCTACAGGCACTTGGGCCAGCAGCGAGCACCAGAGCAGGAGGGAATCCTTAGGGTAGGAGGGCATCGGCAACAGCACAAGAGGCATTGAGGAGACGTCCAGCCAGCCAGCTGTGAGGGCGCAAATGGCCTTGGCAGGCTCCCACCTCCAGCACTGCAGCCAGAACCCTTACTGGCTCTCTTTTGTTTATGCTTTGTTGTTTTAGGGTGTAGCCTTTCAGGAGAAAAAGGCAAATTAAAGCAAAACCAACTTTTATAATATTCTATAAGGAGCACAGTAAAACAAGCCCCAGGAAAGGCCCCAGGATAGAAGTGCTCAGCGTAACAAAGAAAAAAATATTCAAAGCCCCTTCAAAATAAAGTGTGGGGAGTCGGGCTGCATGTCTGGAGCCACTGAGGGGTCAGAGTTGAGCAGAGAAGGCAGAAGACATTGAAACACCTAGTGCACTTTCAGAGGACAACAGAAGAGCTCTCCAAACACTTTATTTCCCATTGCAGAAACTGCGGGCTTCAGAAATTCACAAGTCTGAAATAACATAGCTTTATACTAAGATGTGTTAACATCGGGGACCCAAGGGAGCACAGCGAAACAGGTGCTTCATTAAGGTGCTTAAAGAACAGACGGCCAAGAGGAGCCTTCCTGGAAACCCACCCACCACGTCAGCCACGCGGCTGTGGCATGGCAGCTGAGGGGCTACTATGAACGTCCCACGGGGCCGGTTCCAGAAAACAGAGCAGCAGGCCCTCTCCACTCACCAGCCCCTGCGAGGGCTACGGGTCTATGCAGCAGGACCACAGCCTCGAAGAGCTTTTGACCAAGAGGGGACACAGACGCACAAGCTGCCAACTCTAAAGTCAATCAAGGAGATGATACAACCACTCAGAGGCACGCTTTTCTATTAGCCCGGGGTGCCTTGAACAGAGGTAATCTCATTCATCTGGCAACCCACACAGTGAGAGCCTGGAGCAAAGAAGAAACACTAAGGGGAGTGGGGTAGACGGGATGGAGGCCAATCACAGACTAGTACAGCACCATCCATAGAAATGTCATGTGGCCACAGAGGTAATTTTAAATTATCCTTTAAAACAGTAAAAGGAAATGAGTAAAGTTAATTTCGATAATACATTTATTTAACCCAACACTGGGTTACAGCCCAATAAATCCACCGTAAATTGAAACTATTAAGTCATGGGGAAAAGTATGGTGGTTTCTCTAAAAATTAAAAATGGGATGATCATCTGATCCAGTGATCTCACTACTAGATACGTATACAAAAGGCGTAAAATTGTTGTGTCAGACACACTGAAACTCTCATGTTTACTGCAGTACCATTTACAGTAGCCAAGAAATGGAAACAGTCTTAAGTGTTCACCAACTTGATAAACGATTAAAGATAATATGGTACGTATGCATAATGGAATACTATTCAGCCATAAAAATGATGAAACCCTGTAATCTGCAATGACATGGATAGGGAAGGAAGGTACTGTGTTACGTGAAATAAGCCAAGCATGAAAAGACAAATACCACATGATACCACTCATATATAGAATCTACAAAAGTTGTTCCAACAGAAGGTGAGAACAGAATAGTGGTTACTAGTGGCCGGGGGGTGGGGGGGTAGGAAAGCTTGGTCAACATGTAACAGTGGCCACTCTTTTGGGAGCTGTCCTTTGCAAAGTCACTTTACCTCCTTTTGGCCACCATTCTAAATTCTAAACAGAAGGAGGCAGCATCTAAATGATTAGGTCATTAACTGATACATAATCTTTCTTTAGATTTACAAACCCAGAACATCTGGTAATCTTCAGATTATATCAGAATATGTAATGTCCATCCTTATTCTTTATTTCTGTGTATTAACTAACAGAAAGCACATACACTGCTCTGAGGCTTAACTTACAGGAAAGTGACATGTACATCTAAAGAACTACAGGAATTAGTCCCAGGAGGTCAAGGTCCACTGCAATATTCCAGGCGAGAAAGAGACAGAGACAGAGACAGAGACAGAGACAGAGACAGAAACAGGGGAGAGGGGAAGAAAGAGGGAGAAAGACCCACTAGCCCCTGGGTGACACCTGCCCAGTACGTTGCCCAGTGGGTTATCTTCTTGCCCACTCCTCCCTAAGGCTCTTTGCCCTCCCTGTAAGATCTCCCTTCATGTATCTGAATCTACCAAGATGGCCTTTTGGGGGAACAATAGTCCCTTTATCCCTGGTCAGGATGCCAACCCTTGAATAAAACTGACCTGCTTCCTACCAATTCTTGGGTCTCAAGTATTGGCTTTTAAACAGTGAGCAGGTAGACCTGAACCCCACAATAAATGGATACTAATTTATAGTTAGACAGGAGAAATTAGTTCTGATATTCAATTGTACAGTAGCATGACTACAGATAAAAATGATGTACTGTATATTTTTAAAAAGCTTTTTAAAAAAGGATTTTGAATGTCTTTATTACAAAGAAATAATAAATGCTTGAAGAGATAAATTTGCTTACCCTGATTTAGACACTATACAATGTATGTACACATGTGTTGGAATATTACGTGTTGTTTTGGATATAAGGCAAGGAAAACAATAACTACTATTAACAGAGAGCATACTACCTGTGCCAAGTACTCCTCTGAGTTCTCGCTGCAAGAAGCAGGCATTCTATCTTCTCTTTTTCACAGATGAGAACAAAGAGGCACAGATGAGTTGAGCGATTTGCTGTAAATAGCAGAGGTGGATTCAAAGGGCACACTGGCTCCTACGCTGCAGGTCTGGCCATCAAGTTAGGATGGAGCTACTGAGGACAGCAAAACTCTAGGAAAACACCAGGTTTTTCTTTGGTCCATCCCTGATGCATGGCCTGGGTGTTGGAAACATTTAACTATTTTTATGTGAAAGTAAAGTCATAATCCAGTATTGTCTAACTCAAAGAGAAATGATTCTCCTAAAATAAACTTGAAAAAAATCTAGGCAAATTGGAATTCGAGAATTCAAGACAAATACAAAGACTGAGAAAATCGGACCATTTGATTATGGTGAAAAGGTTCTTCTGAGGCCTCCTTTTGGAAGTTCAAGTTCTACTCTAAGCACTTTACATATATGATTCCTTGAAACTTCTCTCTCTCTCTCTCTCTCTCACACACACACACACACACACACACACACACACACACCCTGGGCATGTAAGAATCTGCGCACAGTGGCTCATGCCTATAATCCCAGTACTCAGGAGGCTGAGATAGGAGCATCTGGCGATCGAGGTCAGCATGGGCTACACAGAGCCAAGCCTGAACTACATAGCAAGATCTTTCCTCAAAAAACTGAAAAGGGAAAAAACTGAAAGAAATGGGCACTTACATTATACAAAAGAGCAAACAGAGTAGGAGAGGTTAAGACACGTACTCTAAGGGATCCCACGCATAAGTTGGCACACTTAGGACTTGAACCCAGGAAGGTCGACTTCATGACTACAGACACTGGGCATATCTATGTCTTGCAATCCAGTTTCTCCTCCCACAACCATAACCTGCCAAGGGAGCCTCCGTGGGCAGAGTCTAGTGACAAGGACAATCTGAGTACTGTCTGTGGACAGTGGTTTTCCTGGGCCTCACAGTTTCAATACATGAAGATACTGAACCAGACCTTTTTGGCAGTTGGCTGGTGGCTGGCCTCATCACCTCTTGGGTTCATTAGTAAATGTCCTAAAGCCATGCGTGATAGGTCCCCCGCCTGAGACTTGCCCAGCCATCATGGTGACAGACCACATGTTGAACCATAATGGTGTCTAGCTCCTTCTTTCCAGAAACCCCTGCAGTTTCTTCTTCCCAAACTGCCCTTTGCTAGACCCCCTGCATACCACAAATGCTCCTACCCCCTTCAACCACGTCTTGCTGAACAGCCCATGTCAGCAGCCCTGTGCCCTCCCCCAACAGAGTACATTTAAGCTTGCCCCTCGCCTTTGTCTCCAGAGAACAGCACACCTGTGAGTGCTGGTCTCTCCGTGCCCAATCTTATCTCTTTCCTCTCTTCTCTGCACTGCTTATGTTTATCTAGCTGCCTCAGATTGAGTGAAAAACAGCTCAATCAATGCGGTTTCGAGCTGAGCACAGGGCAGGAGGGTTGGAGAAGCCTCGGGTCCACACA